>BQNB010022886.1:0-58435 GCA_026074375.1 Tanacetum coccineum | reverse complement strand
TCTCACATTCAAGACACATGTTCCTTCACATTCAACAAATCTCACAGCTCCACTCTTTCCATTCAACACTATAGTTCCAACCTTTATGGCTATTGCAGCTCCACTCTTTCCATTCAACACTATAGTTCCAACCTTTTGCAGTGGTTTTCACTTTTCAGCCTGCTACGGATGCTATTGACATAGTTGATCAAGGTTTTGTTGGGTTGTGGAAGTATCGGATCATATGCACATTGACATATCGGTCGTTTACTCTGAAAATGAAATGCTGGGAAGACTTGTGCTGCTCATACCAAGTATCCTCCCCTGGTTTGTTCATGTGCACTATGTAAACTGGCAACTATAGCTACTTAAGTCCATGTAAACCTGATTACGAGGTAGATTACGCTTTGGACTTCCGTGAACCTAACTCAAAAACATCTAACTGACAAAGGACGCAACGTATACTATGAGATATATGTAATCTAAACAATCTTAGGGTTGCTACTGTTAGGATATAGTGATAAACTCCAGAACCAAAAACATGTTCCATATAGACCATCTGGCACAACAAAAACCTTTTTTGTAACGGAAGGATTCCAAACAACAACAACATTCATTCCAGAATTACATAAATATCTATGAGAATCTTAGGGTCGCTACTGTTAGGATACTGTTAGGATAAACTCCAGAACCAAAAACATGTTTCATATAGACCATGTTATACATCTGGCACAACAAAAACTGATTTTATAATGGAAGGATTCCAAACAACAACATTCATTCCAGAATTACATAATAAGCCATGAGAGATACCAAGTATTGTTGGAACGTTAAGAGCATACAACCAGTAGGCTGAGATGACTCAAAGAAGCTCTTGAACCTACAATCACTATTTTGTGTTCTATACCACTGGTAAGAATAGGAGATCAAATGTGATATATCCATAGGTCATAACAACAGGAAACTGTCAAAAGGATCTATACCAGTAAAGGACCATATCAGCAGCATCACAGAATCCATACCAGTAATCAAGTTCATATCCTTAGACAAGCAAAACTCAACCAATTCAGGATTCTACAAACTCGATCACTAGAACCAGGAAACTATCCGTATTAAGCTACTATCAACACCGCAGAAACCAAAACTCTTAAAAGAAAGCTACCTGATCTTTTAAAGTACACAATCACAAGGGAGAAGAGGATCAAACAATACTTATCAACACCAAGATAAATAGCCATCCGTCCCTAACTAACCCAAACATCCAAACACTCCCTGAGTTTGTGGTAACAGAGCAAAAGCTCATTAATTAGACATAAAATCTCAGAAACATTGTTAGCTTCTCTCAAAACTCATTCAAGATCGAGAAATAGCAAACTCAGTCACTTACGTACAGGATACTATCCTTATGGAGCTACTAATGCCTTCATTCCTCTAAACCTAAGTCAAAGTACATGAATATCATTTCTTGTTCACACATAAGCATTTACACATTCAAATGTTGCATATTCAATGACTGAACTCATGTTTGTATTTACAGATTATTCAAAATAGAGCCCAAGCAAAACGAGAGGTGCTAACAAGATTTCAACATGTAAGAACATCTAAAACGCTTGTTCATCATTAATTACACATGCAATAAGGCATCTATAAAGGACATACCCCTTCTGAAAAAGCCATCAAATATAAGAAGCAGAAGTAACACTATCCATGGAATAATAAGAATCACAATTAAGCTTGATAATATTCACTAACCTTGCTGCAAATCACATATGCATAAGATCCATAAATGACATTACTTAAACAACATTGAATCAGTGAAAAAAAAAACTAAAATAGATGAAAGTGATTTTTCCACACCTTAACTACAAAATAGGCCCCTTGAAATATGGTCGTCATCATTTTGATTAGTTATTGTAATAATGTATACGTGAATCCGAGTGATCAAGCAGAAGTAGGGATTCCTTGTAAGAGACCGTGAAGAATGAGCTATTTTCTCCATAAATCTCAAGATTCTTGATTTGCTCTGAGGAGGGGATCATAAACATCAACCGAAGACTCTCCAAACTCCTTTAGAGTTTCATAGGTTCACCACTCTTCCTAAACCCGAGTATATAATATACCGGTGCGCCAATTGTGAATAGCTTTCTAAAAGACGAATCATGCTCCATCACCCACACACCACAACATTCTGCTTCGTCGACATTAATAGATCCATACACAACAAGAGACTCCCTTAGCTTAGAAACGCACACATATCCGTATAGCTTGTTTTTTAGGCTATGTGGTAGGTCTAACACTTTTGAATTCCTTGGTAATAAAATCAAATGACACAACCATAAAATTTGTTATGTATTCACCATCATCATTAATAGTCTTCTCACGAGCACCCCAATAAATAAACCTATCTATAACAACTTGAGTTTTCGGATCATCAAGTCTAATTGATTCATGAGGCAAATTGCTACTTGGAATCACATTCCAAACACGCGAACTCAATGTAAAAACTTCAGCATGCCAAGGCTTGTTGTACGTCTGAATAATATTCACAACGGTACGATCTTTAGTGATGGGAAAAACCCTGAAACCATAAACTTCTGGTAAGAAATTATGGCCAGCAATCCCAAATGATTTTCCAATTGACGGGTTCCAAATAACAAGCATCCGTTTCTTATAACCTTTATGAAAACCATACAAACACAGTAACCTATGACACACACCAACAACGTTAAAAACCGTTCAAAAAGGGTACTCAAAGGTCCAACAGTGCACAAGCAACTCACCAAACTGAATGCCACAAATGTGTCAACAAAGAAGGTGCCAGGAATGGTGAATAGGTAAAGATCTCAATGAGAAAGGTACACACTTTTCTTGAAATTAAAGATAATGATTATAGAAAAACTATCTAGATTATCTTTCTATTGATCTAAATTATGTTGAAGAAAAAAGAAATAATCTTTTGTCAAAACATAGAGATCTTATTCAAGAACTGAATACATGAAAATAATATCTTTTAGTATTAAAACAAGCAAAACTTGATTTTCTTACCATGCAACATGCAAACACTCAGATTCTCAAAGAGAATAAAAACTTAAGAAAAAAACTGAGCTAACAACAATCACTCTGAAACATGGCTTAACAGTTCTAATAAAGTAAATCAATATACAGTGAACAAATTCCCTCTCAAAAGAAGAGAATTTTGGGAGTTGATCAATGATGTGTCATTGTGTGTAGGTATTAATTGTTATCAAGTTTTACTATTTATGTTTTGCCAACTTTACCTAAAACAACACTAACGAGCAGTGTACCCGATCAGTTGTAGCTTCGTTGGTAAGTAGGGTGTCGATCATTAAGAGCAAGAACGTTAATTCCTAGTTCTGCCAGTATTTTAGTTATATTACGTTAGTACTAATCTAAGTTAATCCTATGTCAGTCCTACTCCTAATTCTAACGGTTTGAAGGGGGGTTTTCAGAGAGACTGGCACGGGTTTTAGTGATGACTTAACCTACTTTCTCTACTCTAACACATGCAAGGCAAATAACAAAGGATAGAAGGGCGGTCTAACCTATTTTAAGGAAACTGTGCTAACCATTATTAATATAATTAAATGTAGGTTTGTTTATTTAGTGCAATGATTGACTTATCTCGAGGCGGTATATCATTCCTAGATTTAGGCGGGGCTTCATCCTAAAACCTGGACATGGTAATTCTGTCACAATTAACCACATCCACATAAAGCATCCTTATATTGATTATAATCTATCTTAGGGTTTAAGTAATGGTGATCTTATTAAATCCTAGCTCATGAAGACTTTACTAACTTACTGCTTAATGGTTCTTTATATACTGGGAGTCTACTTGTCCAAATCTACGGGCGAGGAATCAGAACGTTACTTGTTAATCCTAGGTCACCTACTAGTCTAACTTGTTCACTAAACTAAGGGCGTATACAACACGTTATTTGTGATCCTTCATTAATCCAGATATATAAATTACAGATATGGAGAGCTATCCCGGCATCTAGCTAGTTATATACTTTGTAATCCTAGACCCAGTTGAATGATAGGTAGCATACTTAAGCACATAAATGAGTATAAACTGATAAACATAATCAACAATCAACGATAAATTAAGCAATCGATATAAACAAACTAAACATTAGATTATCATATAGCCAATAACCATTGTAACAAATACAAATGCCATAGATGAACGACTAAGGTAAACTGATCAAGTTAATGAATGATACCAACAATCGAACGCGTATTTAGAGTATAAAAAATTACAAGGTGTTTCCTATGGATTGAAGCTTGATGCTTGACCTTTGCTGCTGCTCTTAGCTTCTGAAATTCATTTCTTGTGGTTAGGGTTTCGAAAATATGATTAAGCACACCCTAAACTCGTGTTTAGGGTTTTGTATTTATTGTCTTCTGAAATTTGGTCGATACGTCGTATAGGGTATGTGGATACGGCATATTGAAGTTTCCTTAGAGTGCGTACAACGATTATAATATATTTAAACCTCATAATATAGCACAGAACTAACTTATAATACAGTAAGTAATTAAAACTTTAACTAAGCACGAATAATAAGCACTAATAATAAGCAGTAGTTAGCTTAAATTCAAAAATTTAAGGTATTATAAGGAATTAGAGAAGGCTTAACTCTAGCCTATTGCTATAAAACACAGGCTTATCATATGCTCTTGTGATCTATCTAAAAGCCCTAGAAGAGCGGGTATTTTCCAATAATAGTCTGTGGGGAATATTGGAGGCCGCTTTCCACTTACTCAAAAAGTGATTCCCACCTTCATAAATAATGAATGAAGGTAATATATTTTAGGAGTGAAAGTTATGTAGTATTATTATAGTTAGTTACGGGCTTTATTAAAAGCTTATACTCGAAGTGATAGTATCGACTAGCATTTCACTAATAGTGTAATACTTGACAGCTTAAATGAGGAGTAATTAGAACATTCTTAACAGCTTCATTCCAACCATTTTACTGTAAAGTTTAAAATAAATCGAACGCATACACTCTCACTAATAAATTTATTTAGAAATGTGATACATTATTCTATCGTATGTTCCTTTATGTACGTTTATCTCATTACGGTTGTATGGAGAACTTCTGGAATACGGCGTGTTGTATAGTAAATTGTAGATTGTAAGTTGTGTGATCGTATGTGAGTGACTTGTAAAGTCGTCGGCGCAGGATGTCGCTAGACAACGTGTATTCCATTGGTTTCCTTGATGGATACGACTCATATAGTGTCAGAACAGTAGATTCTTGATTTCTTCGTTTAAGCTCCAGAATGAGCGCCTTTTAGTCAATCTTCACCAAATGCTCCATATTTACTGCAAATAACTAATTTAAGCAATTAAGTACTAATTCATGCATAAAATATGTAAAACAAGCAATTTACATAGAATAAATGATGCTATAAAATAGACGTTATTTGATGTCATCAATCAACTCACTGAAGATCCCTCCAGTTCTGGGCAAAAAGACATAGTCTTTGTAAAATCTTTAGCCGATGACACAAAAGTGTCCATACTTGGTGTTGAAAGACCCTGGTTGTCTGAAGCTAAAGGTTTTATTTTTCCAAATAATGATACTGGTAGGATACTCCCAGCAGAGTCACAAAGAGACACAACTGATCCTCCAGTTACTGTCACTAACTCTTCAGCGATTGATTATGATTCAGCGGATGAATCTTCAGTCTGTAGCACCCCTATTCCTCCACTAGAGAAGTTGGATGGTGTTGAACTTGTCTCTGGACCAAAGACTATCAAATCAATTTTGAAGTCAAAATCCACATTCAAAGCTGAAGCTTTAAAAGGTGCCATTATAAATGAACCATCCTCAACTTCTGCTAAGGGTAACAAAAGCACTTCAGCTTTAAAAGTTAACTCAACTCCTGCTGGTAAATTAAAGAATGTGAAAATTAAAGATGACCCTCATTTGGCTATTGTAATGAAAGAACTTAACAACCTAAAATTACAAATTAGCAAGAATCAGTCATCTTACTCCAGAAATAACCAACCTCAACAGGTTCCCCAAAATGCACTTCAAAACACATACAAAACACAATTCAAAAAGGGTTGTAAACTTTGTGGATTAAATAATCATCTCTCTGAAAACTGTTACAAAGTTTTGTATTGTAAAAAGTGTGAGAGAACTGATCATAAAACTTGTGATCATGCTGAACACATGTCCACCATGAACATGACTCTCTTCCCTCCATGCATACACTGTGTGTTCATCGATCATTTATCTGATGATTATGTAAACTGTCCCATATGTGATATCTATGGAAGTTATGATCATGATACACATGGTCATAACATGATCATTTCTCTAAGAAGAGGAATCAAGCCCAGAAACCCTCAGCATGTCATGAAAAGTTATGAAACATGTGGTAGCACAGTTCATACCACAACTGATCACAATGACATTGAGTGGTTCAGAAGAGGTGAAGAACTTTAAACTAAAAAGGCTGAAGCTCTAAAATCAACTAAGGCTAAATCATCAAATGCTAACAGATCTAAGACTCCCACTAGAAGGTGAGTTTCTAAGCAAAACTAACCATTCTGAACGTATTTATGCAGTGTGACATCAAGAAACCCATCTGGTACCTGGACAGTGGATGCTCAAGGCATATGACTGGTGATAAGAGTTACATGCACTAATACGTGGAACAACCAGGACCTAAGGTGGTGTTTGGAGATGACTCTACATGCACAACTGAAGGTTATGGCTCTATCAAATGTAATGCTATAGTTTTCACAAAATTATCATTTATAAATGGTCTTAAGTATAATCTAATTAGCATCAGTCAACTCTGTGATGCTAAATATATTGTTCAGTTTGATGATAAAAGAGAAACAATCTTCAACTCCAACAAAGAAGTTGTAATGATTGCTCCAAGAGTAAGAGATGTATATGTTCTTGACATGACATCTTCTGCTCAAGAATTTTGGTTTTTTGCCAAAGCTTCTGACAATCTTAACTGGCTTTGGCATAAAAGACTTGCTCATCTAAACTTCAAAACAATCAACAAACTGGCAAAACAAAATCTTGTTATTGGTCTTCCCTTACTTGTCTACTCAAAGGACAAACCATGTTCATCATGTGAAAAGGGAAAACATCATAGGGCTAGCTTCAAAACAAAACAAACATCTTCTATCAAGAAATGTCTTCATATTCTTCACATGGATTTATTTGGACCTATAACTCTTAGGTTCATTAACCATGAAAAGTATACCCTTGTCATTGTTAATGAGTACTCAAGGTACACCTGGGTATACTTCTTAAAGAAGAAAAGTCAAGCACCTGAAACTATCATGTCTTTCATCAAACGAGTTGAAAATCAAAATGACATCAAAGTCAAACAACTCAGAACTGACAATGCTACTGAATTCAGGAATAGCATCCTTATCAACTTCTGTGATGAAAAAGGGATTTCTCAAAAGTTTTCTTCTCCCTACACACCTGAACAAAATGGTGTTGCTGAAAGGAAAAATAGAACCCTCATAGAAGCTGCAAGAACAATGCTTTTAAGATCTGTCTTTTCAAAACAATACTGGACTGAAGCTGTAGCCACTACATGCTACACTCAAAATAGATCCACAATTGTTAAAAGACATCACAAAACTCCTTATGAAATATTTCATAAGAGAATCCTAAACATCGACTTTCATCAAACCCTTTTATATAAGCCTTGAACATATATTTTAATCAAGTGAAGTTCATCTATCCTTTTAATCTTCAATATATTTTAAATAGATTAAATTAGTTTTTAATTCTTAAAAAATTATTAAAAAGCCAAAAAAATATAAATCTTTTTTAGAAAATTTTCCTTTGTCATTTTTGAGGTTTACATGCATTAAAATCTTTTTTAGGGGTTTAGCTTGAATTAGTGGATAATTTAGCGCGTTTTTAGGATCCCGGTTTTGCATTTTTTGTTAAATTAGTGTTGCCTTAGTTAATTTTAGTGTAAATTGCATCAATTTTCCCGTAGTTTTGGATAACCAATCAAAATCTTATTCCATTCAAGCATCAATTCTCAAAACGACTTTCGACTTTTCATTGCATTCCTCATCGGGGATAACGACCCGGGAATCATACTCTCGGATTACTATAATTGTGATTTTTTTTATTCTTACCTTCCTATTTTTATATATTTTATAAGTATTTTATATTTATATATTATATATTTTTAAAAGGTGTAGATCAGAATTGATCAGTTTTTGGCGCCGCTGCCGGGGAGACTTGGACAGTGGACTACTAGCAGGTGACCTGGGATCAACAAAAACATACTGATTCCTTTGGTAAATACTTGGACAGTGGACTACTAGAATATAAATTGCCATTAAGCAGTAAGTGGGTAAAGTCTCCATGAGCTAGGGTTTAATAAGATCACCATTATTAATCTCCTAAGATAGGTTATAATCAGTGAATAGAATGCTTTATGCGGATGCGTTTAATTATAAAAGAATTCTACGTGTCTAGGTTTTAGGAAAAAGTATCGCCTAAATCTTGGAATGATATGCCGCTTCGAGATAAGTACTCATTGCACTAAATAAATGAACCAATGTTTTAATTGGATTAATCATGGCTAATACAGTTTTCTTATATTTGGCTAGGCCGCTCTTCTATCTTTGGATTATCTGCTTGCATGAGTTATTGTGTTTTAAATTAATCTAAGTTACCAGAAAACCTGTGCCAGTCTCTCAGACTGAAACCCCCCATTTTATCCGTTAGAATTAGGATTAACATAGGTTTAACATAGATTAAAATTAACATAGTTTAGATTAACTTAATTTAGTTAACCAAAATATTGATAGAATAAAAGATTAACTCTCTCGCTCTTAGTGATCGACACTATACTTACTAACAAAGCTACATATGAACTGGTACACTGCCCGTTAAAGTGTTGTTTTAGGTAAAGTCGGTAAAATATAAATGTAAAACTTGATAACTAAAATTACCTATACACAACGACACATCAAGTTTTTGGCGCCGTTGCCGGAGAGTGAAGTTGTTTAATCTTTATTTTTATTAGTATTTTGGTTTTAACCTAGATTAGCATAATTTAGATTAGTGTAACTTATGTGTTTTTAAATGTTTTTGTTTGTTTGTGTGTTTGATTTCTGCATTTTATATTTTGCATATTGCGTGTTTATATGTTTTTCTGAATTATTACAGTCCGCTGTAATTTTTCTGAGTCGAATACCAAATACGGCGTATTCAACTTTTTGCATATGACGTATAAAATTTTTCTTAACCAATACAGCGTATTCGACTCTATCATCAATACGGTGTATTCAGTTTTGCTGAATACGACGTATTAGGCTATTTAACCGTTTTCTTTCCTAGCTAATTTATTACAGGTTAAAATGGACGACCCCAACATTACCATAGAAGAGTATATCAGGCTTGTGGAAGAAAAAGCTCGTAGGCGTGGTAAGGTGTATAACTGGGAGACTGCTACGTATGGTAAGATCTAGTATGATGAAGGCGTTCACGACCTCAAATATGTTGAAACTGAATTCCCAGCTATAGTCTATAATGACGTGTTAACATTTGAACTAGCGCTCTCCTGTGAACCCACGGCAAGTCCTCTTAATGACAATCGAATTGACTTTAGAATATCGTTTGACGAATCCAATGATGAAGATTACATGGTAATTTATAACAAAAGTTCATTTTCTTATAAAATAATTTATGTCAACGATATGAAAACGGATTCGGAAAATGATAATGATAAAGTCAATATGCCTTCGTTTTTGTCATCCGAACCTACGGTTGAACCTACTGTAAGTCTTTAACATATCGGTGAATTTAATTTGAAAAATGAAACATCATTGTCTGAATGTGATGGTGAGGAACAAAATGTTATATACTTTAATGATCTATTTCTTTTCAACGTGATTTATCCTGATGATTTAAAATCGGATAAAGACAATGATGATGATAAAATCGATATCAAACAGTTTTTGAAGGATAATACCAATGTAGGTGCCTATGCACAAGAGTCAAATAAGCTTTTGGAAACAAGTCATGATACAATTAGTAAAATTTTCACTGCTAAGAAGTTTATCAAGGAATTAAATGTTAATATCATGACTTGGAATTATCTTAACAAAGGGATTCATTTTTATAGTTAAGAATCTGTATGTGTCGTTTGGCATCTCATTTGACCCCAAATTATTTTATAAGGATGGGATTAAATTGGGGCAAGTCTAACTTAAAGAAATAAAAGTGTTTGCCGAGAGACAACCCGGAATGTATTTTCAATTTTCTTATCGAGTCTGTCTTCCCAGACAGTCTATACGGCGTATCCAAACCCCATGGATACGGCATATTGACTTTCTGGACGTTATCCAGTCTTTATTTTTCTGCAATTTAAACTTTATTGCCAGACTGGTCGATACGGCGTATTCGTTAAACGAATACAGCGTAATTGAATTCTGACCCGTACTTAGGATTGTTTTCTACAGGTATTAATATGGCATATCCTGGGAAATGGATACGGCGTATCAACTTCTTATATAGTTTTAGGTTTTTATTTCGTGTATAACCATAGAATACCCGAGATAGGTTTGCATGATTTTCTTATATCTTACACATGACCTCAATGGAAAGAAATCGACAACATTGGTGAAGTATATATAATCTGGAGTCCTATGTGTGTTGTAGTCATGCTGGAATCCAGACGCATTTACAACACACATTCTTGCTCATAAACTCAACATGGAGAATAATACCGAGCAAATATCAGGGGAGTTTCTCGTTCTAATTCTTTTATTTCTTGTTTTTAACTGTTATTTTTATACAACGAGGGCGTTGTATAAATTAAGTCAGGGGATGATTAGAATGCTACTTGTCTTATTTTTCACATTAATATGCTTAAATTATGCTTAAATTTTATTTTCAAGCATACTTTTGTGAAATTACTAGTTACATAACATGCACACATAACCCTTATTAGATATTATGAGGATTCAGCCTTATGCGTTTCCGAATATTTACCTAAATCCCACAAAGATATGAGTGTGCCGGTGATGTTGTAGACTTTATAACTTGGCTTGGTATATCTATTTGAAACCAAAATAATAAGTACTATGAATTTAGATGGAGTAACTTGTTTAAATTGGTCAATTTCTAGGATTACACCAAAAAAGCCTATATATCTCTACTACTTTATAAAGCATTTAGCTAATTTCTAAAATTAGAAGTACTTAAAATTTTAAGTAAAAAAGATTACTATAAAAAGAAGTCTTAAGTAGTGGAAATCCTTATGCACGTTGTACAATCTTTTTATGCAACCAATAAAATTTTGCCAAACAATTTAACACCCTCTTTAAAAGCTATTAAAAAGGCTGTTACATTCCAAGTTACAAAACAAAATGTACAATCTTTTTATGCAAGCAATAAAATTCTGCCAAACAATATAACACCCTCTTTAAAAACCATTAAAAAGACTGTTACATTTTATCACTATAAATATAACTACAATCCATTTCACATACCACACAAACACAAACATAACAAAAAAAATACCCACTATTATCTCATCTCATAAAAACTATCATCCACCACCCCCACATCATCACGCCGACCCTACCACCGGACGTCACTACCATGCCAGACGTTACCACCACGCCGGATGCCACAACCCGCTGTTTGCCATCGGCTTCCGCCGATGTCTCTGCCGATCTCTCGCCGGAATGACCGGCTGCCACCTGCTCTCCCCTACTTTAGCTTGATCACCATCTGCTGCCATCCGCTGCTACCTTATCAACATGATATACGTGACTGTATCTCTTCTCTATTCTTTTTCGATGGCTCATGTTTCTTTAGTGAGTTTTTCTCCCACTTTTTTTTCATCCTTCTCTTTTTTGATCTATAAAACCAAAGTAACATCCCTCCAACCTTAAGTTTTGTAACACTTAAAAAAAAAGTAACAATCTCGAATATTGCTATAAATCATGTCCTCTTAATAATGCAAATCTTACCATATCTTTAACAAAATGCCACTATAAAAACATGTCACACGTAATAGGTACAATCTATATCTATACTACTTTATAAAGCATTTAACCCATCTATTTTTAGAAATCTTAAAAAATTAAGTAAAATCATTAGAAAATGTACATCATACACATTTAAAAGCCTTTAAAATCCTTTAATAGCCAAAACTTGTAACACCCCAAAACATATAACAACCAATTAAATGGTAAAGTTGTAACGGCCCATATACGTTTTTTTATTACATTTTAACTTGTAACTCTAAACATTGATATGTCATCAATTCAGTCAAATTATAACTACTGGCATTCATGTGGCCATGTAACGGTCCCTTAAACACATTTAAGTGTAAATCCATAAACTCAAATACAGTATAAAAATCTAACACACTACTGGTATTGTGCTTATTTACCACATACCTTTTTCCATCAAAACTGCTATAAATGACAAACAGACAAAAACTGCAAATATAGTTTGTTTTGCATTTGTATGTGCAGGAAACATATCCAAAAAGGACGAAAAACAACCAAAAACGACAAAACTGAGCACGGAATGGGAAAAGTGGTGAAAAGAACGAAGCCAAATCGAAGTCAAAAAGTCCAACAAGAAAGTCAAACAGTCAAAGTCAAAGGTCAACCCCGACAAAATTCAAAGCAAGAGGAAGTCAAAGTCAAATTAAAAAAAAGAAGAAATATAACTTGAGGGACTGAAATTGCCAATTCCCCAAGGTTATATTATTAAAGATTAAAGACAAGGACTGAATTTGCAATTCTAGTGAAATATAACTTGAGGGGGCAAAACTGCCAAACCCCTCAAGTTATATTAACAAAGGACCATGGTTGCAAACACCCAATACACGTTTAGGGACTGAAACTGCCAAGTCCCTAAACTTGTACCACAAAAGGACCTTTTTTGCAATACACACTTATACCTTGAGGGGCCAAAGTTGGCAAACCACCAAACCCTTTCCTGTTAAACCCAAAACAGCTTTTCCCGCCCATTTTTCCCCCCAAACTCCTCACGGGTTAACCACCCCCTTTTTATCCCATAACCCCCATTAAACCCTGGATAATCCCTCTCCTCCCCCTCCACTAAACTCACCCCAGCTGTAAGATTGCCAAGTTGGCAATCCCACCACTCCCCAAGCTTAATTCGACGGTTTAGATGGACTCAAAGGAAGCACATGAAGATTTAAGGGCCAAGATTAGCTTTTGCTAAACCTCTCACACAACTAGCACACCTATGGAATTCTCTCATAAAGAAAGAACAGCTGCAAAGCCAAGAAAAGGAGGATTCGGCTATAAATAGGGCCAAGTGTAAGCCTTAAAGGCATCTCAGCTTAATTTTAGTCTACTTGTAATTTTCATTAAGTCATTTTACTTATTTTTCAGCTTATTAAGCTTTTTCTTTCAGCTTTGTATCAATTAAAAAGTTTAATGAAGTTTAGAGGTATTTAAAGTAAATTTCAATCTTTAAAAGTCCAAGTGTTAAGTTGTTAAATTGTGTTAAAGTAAGTTTGAAAAGCTCTAGAATAGCTTATTTATAAGTTTTCTTCATTAAGTAAATCAAAAAGTTAAGTAGAAAATACAAAAGTCAAGAAAAACCCTATCACGGGTTTTCTCCTCCTCTTTTACCCTGCAACACCAAGCAAAACCCCATGGACAAACATCCCTCCCCTTCTCCACTATCACCCCACTCAAGGTATATTGCCAACTTGGCAATCTCACTAATCTCGAGCAACACCAACGGCTGAGATAGTGATCCAAACAAGCACAAAGGAGAATCAAGGGCCAAGACTACTTTTCAAGCTTCTATCTCACACAAACAAACACATATGTGTTTTTTACCTCTCAGAAGAAACACATCTCCAAGGATTGAAGAATTTGGAATTCGGGTATAAATACCCATCCCATGGAAGCATTCAAGAGCATCTCATTTTTCAGTCTTATTTTCTTTTTTATGTAACTTAGTTGAATTAAGTCTTTAAATTTCAGTATTGTAATCCAATTTTTTTTAAAGTTAATGAAAAGTTCGAGTTCTCCTTTAAATCTTTCAATTGTTCTTAATTCTTGTTCTAAATCACAAAAAAATAGTGTAAGGCTTGTTAATCCTCTTATAAGCCAGTACCCTTAAATCCCAATAGCTAAATTAATAGCTTATTGTGATTTAAGCATAAAGTCAAAATTTTGACTTTTTAAAAGTCAAATAAGCCGAAAATAAGCTTGGGTCAGAATTGGATGGACCCATGGGTTGATATCAATTCAGAAGTATAAGGACTTAGGGGTGTTAGGATTAGATTTAGGTTCCTTTTCATTTGGACCCTTTGTAAGTCTCTCTTTTAAATTTTTGCTTATTTTCCATATGCTTATTAGCTCATAGTTCTGCCTTTTCATTGCTTATCTTGCTTGCTTATGTGCTTTTTATGCTTATAGTCTTTCTTTAATGCTTTTATATCTTTCATTTGAGTTTTTATGCAAAACTGCCAAATTTGCCTTGGAAATTGCTTATTGCTATATTACTTATTTAAGTGCTTATTTGTGTATGCTTTTTGATTATTTTTGCTTAACAAACCTTTGTTATCTACTGTTTTTCAAAATCCTTGCTTAAAGCTCTTTAAATCAGTTTTTAAAAGCAGTTTCAAGATTTAAAGGGGTGTTTGGGTTAAGCCCAAAATGGGTCAAAAAGGGCAAGGTCATGGGTTGTGACCATTTGGCTAACTTTAGCTTAAGATATTAAGCTTGTTTAAGTCTGTTTTCAAAAGTTTTTAAGTCCAAAAGTTGTTTTTCAAGTTTTCTAAGTGTCTCTTAAAATTGTTGGTTTTAAGAAATGCCCAAAGTGCTTATTTGAATAAGCCCTTGTGTATTTGAGTTTTAGAGTCAAAATGTGTCCTTTGTGAGTTCTAAACAAGTTTGTAAAAAATGCTTTGAGTCATTTGACTTCTTAAGTCCAAACTGCCAAAAACATTTGGTGTCAATTTTTGAGAAAACCCTTTTTCAAAGACTAAAATCAGCAGTTTTAATTAGTATTTAGAAAATGAAATCTTGAATATAAGCTCTTCATAAGCCATGCTCAATCTGTTTTAACTTTGTTTTTGATTTTAAGCTTATTTGACAGCTTATTTTAAGCTGTCATATAAGCCCCCCTCTTTTCTAGTCCATTTCCCCTGGTGTAAAACAGCCAATTGGCAACACTTTTTCTTGGCTTATTTAAGCTAAGAAGCTTAAGCTTTCTACACTTTTAGGAACCCTATAAGCTCTTTAACAAGCCCTCAAAAGCCCAAACCTTAAGACACTCTCTAGGTGGCTTAACTTTAAGCCAAAAGTAGCTTGAGACTGTTTTTCAAAATAGTCTTAAGCTCAAAAGCTCAATTAGCTTATTTGAGCTTGTGGCTTATTGTGGTTGCTTGTTTCCTAATGCATTAAGCTTATTAGGTTAGTTTAGATAGATTTTTGGGAAATTTAGCTAATTTTGAGCTTTTTAGAGCTTATTTTCAATTCTGCCAAAAAAGTTCCCCTGGTGCAAAAGCTTGTTTTGACAGCTTCTTTAAGCTGTCATTTAGCTTACCATTTTCTTTCTTTTTAGCATTTTTGGCTGGCTTATAGGGTGTTCTTTAAGCCCCTATAAGCTCAGCTATTGGGGCCCACTTAAAGGGCTTAAAAATAAGCCCCAAAGGTGCCCCAAGGCCCTTTTGGGACTGCAACCCAAGCCAAATTTGGCTTATAGCTTATTTTTTTTCTTTCCAGCTTATTTTGTGCTTTTCAATAGCTGTTTTTGTGTCCTTACTTGCTTATTTGGATTGCTAGTGGCCTGTGATAGCTTATTGTGCCCCTTCCTTTGCTTATTGTGGGGTTTAGAGTCCAAAGCCACACCTAGCAGTACTAACTCTTAAGTTAGTACTGTTGAGTGAATAAGCCAACTTCTGGCTTATTGGGCTTATTTCATTGGCTCATTTTTGTTCCTAGAGATTCATATTATTGGTGTGATAAGCTGTGTGTGCTCATTTCCAATTTTCTTTGCTTATTTGTGCATAAAAGCCATAAGCCATTTGCCTTTAAGCTTAGTTAAGTTCTCTGTCTAGTTTAGCTTTTCAGCTTATTTAGTTGTAGACTTTAGCTCATAGGTGCTTATTTAAGTTAGGTTAGAAACCCCTTAAGCTTATTTGTTCAAACTTTAGCTTATTAGTCCAAAAACTCAAAAAGGAAAAGCCACTTTAGCCTTAAGCTAACTTTAACTTATAGCTTAATAAGCCATTTTGCCACTTTTAAGCCCGTTTTCCAGCTTATTTATAAGCTTGTGTAAAAACTTGTAGTTACAAAATTTGCTTATTTATAAGCCCTTTTTAAGTTTGTAAAAAAAAAACAAATTCAAAAAAATAAAAGGGGAAAGTAGGAAGTCGGGGGTGAGCAAGACTCGAACCCCCGACCTCTACCACTCTCAACCCTCTTTTCTACAAACACCCTTACCGCTGTGCCCTTGGGTCTTTTCTGTTAGACCCTTGGGCACCTTGGTATATAAAGGTGTTTTGGCCCATAAGCCTAATAAGCTGATAGAGCTTATTTGATAAGCTGAGTGAGTCCACTTATTTTTCCTAGGATTGTTAACCTTTAAGCTATTTTATGTGATTTTTCTAGAATTTTTTATAAACGTTAGGTATTTTTTATAATTTATTTTCTTTTTAAACTTTAAAAAATCATAAAAAATAAAATTTTAATCAGAAAAATATAATTTTTTTTAAAAAAATTTCTCTTTTCATATACTTTGTAGTAAAAATATAAAAGTTTCTGTAAGGTTAATTTTTCAAAAATTTTATTTTTAAAGAACGGGTCTTGACCCCGTTCTTGTCTTGACTCGTTTTTGGGTCAAACGACCTCCGTTTTTAGTCTAGTTTTTTTTAAACTTCGTTATTTGTCATCTAGAATCTATTTTAGCTTTTAAATTTGTTTTAGGGTTTAATTTGCAAAATTTAGGTTTTTACCCCTCGTTTTTCGTGCCCGTTTTAGGTTTTAAGTTATATAGCTTTCGTTTTTAGGTTTTATTTAATCGTTTTTGCATATTTAACTTGTAGAAATAGAAAACCAATCTCACCTTTGTCGTATTCAAACATCAATCATCAATCCGTCATTCGATTTTCCATTCAAGCCTCGTTGGGACATAACGACCCGGAGTCAACTTCCGCGGCTACATATATAATATTATTGGTGAATTTTGACATTCCTTGTGTAAGGTAATTGGTTGAGTGTTTGCTTATATATTATATATATATATATATTATTGACGAATCAATTTTTGGCGCCGTTGCCGGGGAGGCTGAAAACGATTATCGTTACGTTTGACAATTTTTGTTTGAATCTGTGAATATTTTCTTTTATAAAAAACATAAAAAGTACAAAAATATTTTTCATTTTCTTTTAGTATAATTATCATATAAAAACAAAAGAAAAACCAAAAATATAAAAACATTGTCCATAAAAAAGAAATAAAATTCACAAATTGGTAAAAATACCAAAATATAATATTCTCAATTGGAGGTATTATATCATAAACTTCGTGTGAGCGTGTTGGTTCCCAAACTCGAACAAAAGATATAATAACTTGCCATTTCGTGTCTTTACGACGTTCGGCTCCACCTTGAAAGTTAAACAATCTATAAGTGGTATAAGAGGGTTGTTCTGAGGAACTACGTCCCGAAAGGAGAAATAAGCTTCGCGTATTCCTACTCTAGCTCACTGTGCGTTTATTTTTTGAGAGCTACTTGAAAGTAAGTAGATTATTTGGTGGAAGTTGGGTATCTCATTGTTCGTTAAATCAAGTGTGAATAAATCATTAAAAAACTAAAAAAAATTTAGTGTAAATTTTCTTTTTGAATTTCTATTTTGTGCATGCGCACTCGTTCTCAAGCCCGTAGACGTCGACAACCACAAGTCGACAAAACTTCTGTTGAATCACCAAATCTTGAGAACCAACTAACAATCAAGAAATTAATCCTCCCATAGTTACGATGGCTGATAATCGTACTATGGCTCAATTGCTCGAAGCACCCACCGAGGGTTACGAGGATGCGATCGTTGTTCCCGAGATCAACGCAAACAACTTTGAGATCAAGCATGGTCTACTTAATCTTGTTCAAAACAAGCAATTTTTTGGACATGATAAAGAAGACCCACATGCTCACATCCGATATTTCAACAAGATCACTTCTACGATGAAGTTCCCGAACGTCCCGAGTACGTCGGTTAAGCTTATGCTTTTCCCATTTTCCCTCGAGGGAGCAGCCCGGATTTGGCTTGACAAAGAACCCCCTCGATCGATTCTTACATGGGATGATCTTGTGTCGAAATTCATTAACAAATTCTTTCCTCCTTCTAAAACGACAAATCTTAGAAATGAAATCACGAGATTTCAGCAAAGATTTGACGAATCGTTTTATGAAGCATGGGACCGTTTCAATGATCTTCTTAGGGCATGCCCGCATCATGGGTTTTCGGAATTGCATCAACTCGATACATTCTATAATGCCTTGAACACAAATGATCAAGATTCATTGAATTCCGCCGCGGGTGGTAACTTTTTGGATAAAATGCCTCGAGAATGCCTAAAAATCATTGAGAGCAAATCCAAAGTTCGCAATTCACGAAGCAAACCCGTTGTTGCTAAAGTGAGTACAAGCACTTCCACCTCCGGAATCTCTCCCGATGTCTCCGAACTCAAAGATATGGTCAAAGCATTACTCCTTGATAAGAAAAATCAATCCCAAGCTCCCGCTCACCAAACTCCCGCGTCCGTAAAAGCGGTCGAGGAAAGTTGTGTGACTTGCGGTGGAGCTCATTCATATCAAGGAAGTACCAGTGCCCGACCTCCAATGGTTGCAAACCAAATTCGACCTCCCGGTTTTCCACCTATGCAAAACCATCAAAACAACCAAAATCGGGGGATCAATTTCAACCAAAATCGGGGGAACAATTTTAACCAAAATCGGGGTAATAATTTCAGTCAAGGACCAATTTATCAACCCCAGGTTAATCAACCCCCAGCTTATCAAGCTCCTGTTTACCAAGCTCCCGCTCCTCAAACACAAGGTGTGTCTAAGACCGATTTTGATAGCTACGTAAAGGCTAATGATGCGGTTATGAGGAATGTGCAAAACCAGGGGCAAAACCTGCAAGCTCAATTGAACAACTTGGCTACTTCAAATCAAAGGCTTGAAAGTATGCTAAGTAACTTTATCAAAATGAACACCGCCTCTACTTCAGGTTCGGGAACTCTCCCGGGTAACACCATTACCAACCCGAAGGAAGATTTGAAAGGTATCACCACCCGAAGTGGTGTTGCATATCAAGGACCCGCGATTCCTTCTACTTCATCTTCTCCGAAGGTGATGAATCGTGATACCGAGGTTACAAAGGACAGGAACGTTCCTTACTAATACGGAAGCACGAGGACGTCCAACCTCAGTTATTTCAAGTCAATTCATAATCCAACTTCCGAGCCCGATGTTGATCCCGTTAGTGCTCCAATGCCTAACCAACGAACATCAATTCCGTTTCCTTCAAGAAGAAATGATGAAAGACGCCGTGAAAAAGCTAACGACCAAATTGAGAAATTCTACAAAATCTTTAGAGATTTGAGTTTCAAAATTAGCTTTACGGATGCCTTGACCCTTATGCCAAAATTCACCTCGACTCTAATAACCTTACTCGGAAACAAAGAGAAGTTGAGTGAAATGGCTAAAACTCCTTTGAACGAGAATTGCTCAGCAGTCATCCTAAACAAGCTACCTAAAAAACTGGAGACCTGGCCGATTTCTACATTTCCATGTGGAATTTTCTAGGAAGAATACATGCACGCTTGGCCGATCTCGGCGCAAGCATTAATCTTATGCCATACTCCGTCTGGAAAGATCTCTCTCTTCCCGAACTAACCCCGACTTGCATGACGCTAGAGCTAGCAGACCGTTCAATCACTGAACCGATCGGTATTGCTAAAGACGTCCGTTTAATGGTGGGAAAGTTCCGTTTCTGCAGATTTCGTGGTCGTAGGATTTTGAGCAGGACCCCCGAGTACCTTTAATTCTCGGAAGAAGTTTTCTTTAAAGACTAGTCGTGCATATAGATGTTACGACGAAGGTGAAATTACCCTTCGTGTTGGCAAAGAGGCCATCACCTTCAATCTGGACCAAACTTCGAGATACACGGCCAATTACAATCATATGACGGCAAACCGAATCGACGTCATTGAATTGGCATGTGAAGAATACTCGCAAGAAGTCTTAGGTTTTTCTGATTCAGTTGCATACGGTAATCCCTCTCCGGATTACGATCCAATTGTTTCAAATTCTACACCAACACTAACTCCTTTCGGGGATAGTGATTTTCTCCTTCTCGAAGAAGCAAATGCTTTTATAGCTATCAATGACGAGCCCATTTCACGGGAAATTGATGCTACTTACTATGATCCGGAGGGTGACATTCTTATTCTAGAAGCACTTCTCAATAGTGAACCGTTGCCTCCTCTTCCGAATCATAAAGATTATTCACCCGGAATCCGGGAAGAACTTAAAGTTGTTGAAGCTAAATCATCATTTGATGAACCTCCCGAGGTTGAACTCAAGGACTTGCCACCTCATTTAGAATACGCATTTTTGGAAGGCGACGACAAGTTGCCAGTCATAATTGCAAAAGATTTAAAGGATGAGGAAAAGGCAGCTCTTATCAAGGTTCTAAAGTCCCACAAGCGAGCCATCGCTTGGAAACTCTCCGATATCAAGGGTGTTGATCCAGAGTTTTGTACTCACAAAATCCTTATGGAAGAGGACTACGAACCAACAGTTCAGAGTCAAAGACGGGTAAACCCAAAGATCCATGACGTCATCAAAAAAGAGGTTGAAAAACTCCTTGACGCCGGATTAATTTATCCGATCTCTGACAGTCCATGGGTAAGCCCGATACATTGTGTACCAAAGAAGGGTGGCATAACCGTCGTCAAGAATGATGATAATGAATTGATACCAACTCGATTGGTCACAGGGTGGAGAGTGTGCATTGACTATAGAAAGTTGAATGAAGCCACTCGAAAAGACCATTTTCCATTGCCCTTCATGGATCAAATGCTCGAAAGACTCGCGGGAAACCAATACTATTGTTTCCTCGATGGCTTCTCGGGTTATTTTCAGATCCCTATTGACCCGAAGGATCAAGAGAAGACAACTTTCACTTGCCCATACGGAACATTTGCCTATCGCCGCATGCCTTTTGGGTTATGCAATGCACCCGGCACGTTTCAACGATGTATGATGGCAATCTTCCATGACATGATCGAAAAAACAATGGAAGTATTCATGGATGACTTCTCGGTCTTCGGAGATTCTTTCTCTACATGCCTATCCCATTTGGAAAAAATGTTAAAACGGTGTGAAGACACCAATTTGTCCCTAAATTGGGAGAAAAGCCATTTCATGGTGAAGGAAGGCATTGTTCTTGGACACAAAATTTCTAAGTCAGGAATTGAGGTCGATCGTGCTAAAGTTGAAGTTATAGCCAAGCTCCCTCACCCGACTACTGTGAAAGGTGTCCGTAGTTTTCTTGGGCATGCCGGTTTTTACCGACGTTTCATTCAAGACTTCTCCAAAATTGCCCGTCCAATGACCCACTTGCTTGAAAAAGAGACTCCATTTTTCTTCTCAGAAGAGTGTATCGAATCCTTTAATACACTTAAAATATTTTGACTGAGGGCCCAATTTTGATTGCTCTGACTGGGACTTGCCTTCAAACTCATGTGTGATCAAGCGATTTGCGTTGGGGCAGTCCTAGGGCAACGAAAAAACAAGCATTTCCAACCAATTCACTATGCCAGCAAGACAATGTCCGAAGCTCAAGCACACTACACTACGACCGAAAAAGAATTACTTGCCGTAGTGTACGCTTTTGAGAAATTCCGGTCATATCTCGTTTTGTCCAAGAGCATAGTGTATACCGATCATTCTGCTATTAAGTATCTCTTTGCTAAAAAGGATGCTAAGGCAAGAAGGACTGATGCTGTGTTTGCATTATTTTCGTAGATATATCTCACTTTATTATTTTATTTTTGCCTCCAGAATTCGATATTGAAATTCGAGACAAAAAAGGAGCAGAAATTAGCCGCCGATCATCTCTCCAGACTTGAGAACCCTCACCAAAATGAGTTCGAGAACAAGGAAATCACGGAAACATTTCCACTCGAAACTCTTGGATCGGTTGCTCTTCGTGATGATAGTACCCCATGGTTTGCCGACTTTGCAAATTACCATGCGGGGAACTTCATTGTCAAGGGAATGTCGTCCCAACAGAAAAACAAGTTTTTCAAAGATGTCAAACATTACTTCTGGGACGACCCCTTTCTATTCAAGATCTGTGCTGACCAAGTAATTAGGCGTTGTGTTTCGGGGCAAGAAGCTTTTGACATCTTATTGCCTTTGCCAGTGGACCCACCAGGGACTCTAGTTGCCATTTACACCGCTAAAAAGGTCTTCGGATTCAGGATTTTATTGGCCACGATCTGTAAGGATGCATGGACTTTGTCACCGATGTGACATTTGTCAAGTCAAGGAAAAATTCGCATCGTTGATGAGAGATGCCACAAAACTCTATCCAAGTTTGCGAAATCTTTGACATTTGGGGCATTGATTTTATGGGGTCGTTCCCGTCTTCAAGAGGGAACAAATATATACTCGTGGCAGTCGATTACTTGTCGAAATGGGTTGAAGCGAAAGCGCTCCCCACCAATGATGCTCGAGTTGTTTGCAAATTTCTTAAAACTCTCTTCTCCAGATTTGGTGCCCCTTCGTACACAATCATAAGTGATCGCGGAACCCATTTTTGCAATGACCAGTTTTCAAAGGTCATGCTTAAATACGGAGTCACTCATCGTCTCTCCACCGCGTATCATCCACAAACAAGTGGACAAGTTGAGGTATCAAATCGTGGCTTAAAAAGAATTCTTGAAAGGACCGTAGGCGAAAACCGTGCCTCTTGGTCGGACAAACTGGATGACGCTCTCTGGGCCTTCCGTACAGCTTACAAAACACCCATCGGGTGCACTCCGTACAAGCTTGTATATGGAAAGGCATGTCATCTACCGATTGAGTTGGAGCACAAAGCTTATTGGGCCCTTAAGCATACAAACTTTGATATCAAAACCGCGGGTGATCACAGAAAAGTTCAGCTCAACGAACTTAATGAACTTCGTGATCATGCCTATGAAAATTCTTTGATTTACAAAGAGAAAACAAAGAGAATCCATGACTCCAAGATCAAAAATCGCGTTTTCAACGTCGGTGATCGAGTCCTCCTCTTTAACTCTAGATTGAAGATTTTCTCGGGCAAGCTTAAGACCCGCTGGAGTGGACCATTCACTGTAACCCAAGTTTTTCCATATGGCACTGTCGAGTTATCCCAAAACTCCAGGCCAAATTTCAAAGTGAATGGTCATCGTTTTAGGAAACACTACTTTGGAGGGGACATACCAACCGAGGTTGTCCCGGATCTCCAGACGTTCCCCATGGACCAATAAATTCGGGGGACGGGTCAAGCATAGCGACCTTAAACAAGCGCTTCGTGGGAGGCACCCCATGCTTATCAGTAGTAGTATGTAGTAATAAGTGTTTTTGTGTGAGGAGGCTTACATCTTCCATTACCCGTGTTTTGTCTATGTTTTGTGTTTTTTGTGTTGTATGTCCAGGATTTCCCGGATTGTGAAGACTCTCGTGCTCTCAGTTTTACCCTTCATCCACAAGAGTTTCACATCCTCAGCTTCATTTTGGGAATCCAGTATCCAAATCTAATCGACTAACGTTTTATCTTTTGGCACACTTCATAAACGGCCTTAGATTTACGTAGGTACCCTTTAAAACATTGAGGATAATGTTTCGTTCTAGTATGGGGGGGAGGGGGTATCTTCGATTTGATTTTTGCCTGCAGTCGTGTTATCAGTAATCCCGTTTTTACCACCCTAAATTTCAAAAAATGAAAATTTAAATTTTTTTTCTCAAAAATAATATTAAGTGTTTTGTCACTGTTTAACTTTCCCATTGGGTAGAATGAGATAAATTTTTGACTGGATCAGGGCGGTTGAGCCTAGCTTTGTCCTTAACCGTTAATAACGAAAGTTTATTGGTTAAGCATCGCGGATCCTTTTATTAGGGATTTTATAATTTGCGAGGTACGAAAACATTGATAGTGTTATTTTACATGAGGATGCTAAACAAGGATTATTCGGAAATCTTAAAAGTTATAAGTGTAAACTTGTCACTTTTTTCTCAGAAAACTCTTAACCTGACTAATAAACGTGCGTAATTTTGCTTTAACTTTAAACCGACATTTTCTAAAAAGAAGCTCTTTCGGAAACGAAAATATTCATCTTAGTTCAGCCTTATACTTGAGTTCCTAAAACGAAATTTTCTCTATTACGGAAAATATGTTGTAAAAAAAAATAAAAATAAAAATAAATAAATAAATAAATAAATAAATAATATAAACTGTGGGCTAATAAAGGTTTACTGCATCTTGCCGGCTCACAACCGATGTTGCAGTCTTCAAAACAAGGCCCATAGTGAGTTATGATTCAGTAGGTTGTTATCAAACTAAAGTCGTCGTCGATAAGTCACTACATCTTGTCGGAGGCGTGGCCGATGTTGTAGTCATGTAAATGATGACGGTAGTATAGTATATAGCTAATAAGGATAATTTAATGGTTAAGATTTCTTTTTCTAAACTCAAGTATAATTTTGAACTAAGAATAACTTGCTTTAAGACTTCAAAAGTTGTTGGTTGCCGTCGGTAGATTATTTTGATTAAGTATTCTCCGTGGGGTGTCAAAAACCTGGGCACTTAGCTGATGAGGCTGGGACGTTCCGAGAAGAAAGGTCGCTAAATGGAATAATCTCACCAATGAGATCATTAAATTTTTGATGTTTGCGTGCTTTGAGTAGTGTTGTTTATTTAACGGTAAATCTAAGAAATTCGGCCTAAAAGGGTGGAGTATCCCGCTATTACATTGCGAACATTCTCCTGTGGTCTCAACCTGATAACTAAGTCGAAAACTGGCTGGTTTCTAATCGGAGAATATGCTGGTTGGTGGGTGATCTAGTCTTTTCCCCAGATTTCTTCAGAAATATCGTTATGCACATAAACTATGCTACTTTCTAAATTGTCGATCTAAATTTAACTTAAAATTAAGCATAATCACCTTAATTAAATAATTGTCGGGAGCAAAAGTTGACAAGTGATTTCGTTTTTTTACGCTTAGCTTGGGACTAGTGAAAAATCGGGGACGATGAATTTATCCATTCGGACATCCGTAGATTATTCTATGGGCGCTTCTCATTCTATGATCCCAATAAAGGAAGTCAAACATGGTAGTTAAGAAAAGAAAAAGAAAAATCCAAAAATATTAGGGATAGTTAGTGTATAGATAAAAAATGATAAAAACGGGACTTGTCGAAGCTATTGATTCTTTAGTTCCCCTTGACAAACACTTAGCTACTTTTCGAGGTTATTAGTCAAGGGGGATTGAGATTCTTAGTTTTCGTAAATGCTTACTTCATAACATTGCGTGAGGACACGGTAATATCTTAGTATGGGGGATTTTAATATGTGCTTAACTACACATATTTTTTTACCCATTTTAAACGGCATAAAATGATTAAAAACAGACAAAAATTGCCAAAGATATGTTTGTTTTGCATTTGTGTTGTGCAGGAAACGGATATTCACAAAAGGACGAAAAACAAAGCCAAAAACGACAAAACTGGGCACGGAATGGAAAAGTGTGAAAAGACGAAGCCAAATCGAAGCCAAAAAGTCAAACAGTCAAAGTCAAAGAAAAAGTCAACAGAAAGTCAACCCCGTAAAGCTGAATCAGGAAAATGTAACTTGAGGGACCAAAAGTGCCAAGTTTTTAAGGTATGTAGCATGGTGATAAAATACAAGGACTGAATTTGCAATTCTAGTGAAATATAACTTGAGGGGGCAAAACTGCCAAACCCCTCAAGTTATATTAACAAAGGACCATGGTTGCAAACACCCAATATACGTTTAGGGACTAAACTGCCAAGTCCCTAAACTTGTACCACAAAAGGACCTTTATTGCAATACTCTTTATCAAGTTTGAGGGCACATTTCAAATCCACGTCTTTTTCCCTGTCAACACCTACCTTTTATAACTTTTTCCCGCCATTTTTCCCCAACCCCATCACGGGTTTTCTCCCCCTCTTTTACCCTGCAACACCAAACAAAACCCCATGGAGAATCATCCCTCTCCTTCTCCACTATCACCCCACTCAAGGTAACACCACTTCGGGTAGTGATACCTTTTACATCTTCCTTAGGGTTGGTAATAGTGTTACCAGGAAGAGTTCCAGAACCGGAAGTAGAAGCTGTATTAGCAGTAACAAATTTTGAAAGCATATCAGTTAAATTTGCCATTTGGGACTGCAGGTTTTGACCTTGGTTTTGCATGTTTCTCAACAATGCATCATTGGCTGTGACATATCTTTCAAAATCTGTTTTTGACACACCGTGTGTCTGAGGTGCAGGTCCTGATGAGCTACTGGTGATTAAATACTGGTTGATGAACCGGAGGTCGATAATCTGACTTGGTTGAAATTGTTTCCTCTGTTTTGATTGAAGTTATTTCTCGATTGAAATTGTTTTGACTATTTGCATGAGGATTCTGAACTGTAGGAAACCAGGAGGTCGAATTTGGTTTGAGACCATCGGAGGTCGATAACAAGAATTACTGGTTGAAATTGGCCGCGCGGCCGAGGACCATACTCTGGATATTGTCATGGTAAATGTTGCTATTAGTGGCTGGACAATTTTGATAAGAATGACCTCCCCCACAAGTTACACAACTTTGTTCAACCGCTTTTACGGGGGCGGAAGCTGGGGTTTGTTTTTGTCTACGAGAAATTAATGCAGAACCATGTCTTGAGTTCAGCGACATCAGATGAGACTGCTTGGGTGGAAGAGCATATACTCATTTTAGCTACACAGCTTTGTTTCTTGAATGACGTACTTAGACTTGCTCTCGATGATTTTTAAACATTCTCGGGGCATTTTTGTCTAAGATGTTACCACCTGCAGTTGAGTTCAATGATCTTGATCATTGATTTTTAGGGCATTATAGAATGTATGAGTTGTGCATATTCTGAAAAACCATGATGAGGGCATTCCCTAAAAGGATCATTGAATACGATCCCAAGCTCAAAAAAACGTCTCTCAAATTTTTGCTGAAATCTCGTGATTTCATTTCTGTGATTTGTCGTTTTAGAGGGAGGAAGAATTTGTAATAATTTTCGAAACAAAGATCATCATTGTTTCAATTAGACGAGGGGGGAGGGGGGGGGGGGTGTTCTTTTTTCTCGCCAAATCCGGGCTGCCCCTTCGAGAGAAAACGGGAAAGCATAAGCTTAAACCGACGTATCTGTACGTCGGAATCTTGATCGTAGAAGTGTCTTGTTGAAATTAACGGATGTGAGCATGTGGTCTTCTTTATCATTGCCAACAATTGCTGGTTTTGGACAGATTCAGAAGACCCATCTTGATCTCAAAGGTATTTGCCGGTGATTTCCGATTAAATATCGGCATCTCGTAACCCTCGGTGGGTCTCCGAGCAATTGCGCCATAGTACGTTATCAGCCATCGTAAACTATGGGAGGTTTATCAGGTTTTCTCAAGATAGGATGATTCAACAGTAGTTTGTGAAAACTTGGGGTTTTTGGGGGGGTTTTTGTCGACGTCTTCGGCTTGAGAAAACGAGTGCGCATGCACAAAATAGAAATATAAAAAGAAAATTTACACTAATTTTTTTTGGTTTTTTCAATGATTCATTCACAATTGATTTTAACGGACAATGAGATAAGACAACTTAAACCAAATAATCTGCTTACTTCACGGTAACTCTCAAAAAGATAAACTCACAGGTGAGCGGAGGAGTAGGAATAGCGCGAAGCTTATTTCTCCTTTCGGGTCGTAGTTCCTAGGAACAACCCTCCTTATACCCACTTTATAGTTTGTTTAATCTTTTCAAGGTGAGCCGTACGTCGTAAAAGACACAAAAGGCAAGTTTTTAAATCTTTTGTTCGAGTTGGGAACCAACAAGTTCACCGGAACTTATTATGATAATACCTCAGTTGAGAATATTATATTTTGGTATTTTACCAATTTGTGAATTTTTTTTTTTTTTTTTTTTATGGACAATGTTTTTATATTTTTGATTTTTCTTTGGTTTTTTATCTGATAATTATACTAAAAGAAATGAAAAATATTTTTGTACTTTTTTATATTTTTATAATAAAAGAAAATATTCACAATTTCAAAAACAGATGGTCAAACGTAAAGATAAACGGTTGCACAGCCTCCCCGGCAGCGGCGCCAAAAATTGATCCGCTCTGACTACACCTTAAAATATATATATAATATAATAAAATATCAAATATATAGTAAGAATAGTCTAAAAGCAGAGTTCAAATGATATCCGAGAAGTAGTATAGAATGTTGCCGGTCTGTAAATCCCCAACGAGGTGGAATGGTAAAATCGATACGATCGAAGATTGAGTTTGAAGGAAGGAATGAGTTTGGGAAGTTGAAAAAGTCAAATTAAACAATAACGGACTAAAACGTTTAAGAAAACTAAATTACGAAATTAACTAGAAAACGAAGGCCCGAATCCCGGGAAAAAGGGGAAAACTAAAATCTTTAAAAATAACCCTACGCGAAAAATTTTCACTCTAAACTTCTCTACGGTCAAAAAACGAAGAATGAAAAGGGGACTCAGGACGAATTGGAGTTCGTTTGACCCAAAAAAAATGAGTCAAAAACAAAATCCCGCCACCCGGACCGTGCCTTAAAAATAAAAGTTGTAAAATGATCATACGAAAATTTTATATTTTTCCTACATAACTAGATGATAAAGAAAAAATTTTCTAAAAAAGAACATATTTTTTTGATAATTTTTTGTATTTTTTATGGAATTAAAATAAACTTTTAACTAAATTAAATTATAAAAAATATTAAACGTTTACAAAAAATTCTGAAAAATTTATACAAAATACTAGACTCTATAAGACACCTACGAAAAATAAAAAACACACCACAGCTTATACAATAAGCCCCGAAATAAGCTTACACAGCTTATGGGCTTATGAGGTCAAAATGACCTTAAATATTGTTGCCCTTGAGTCTTTAACGAAAAAGACCCAAGGGCGCAGTGGTAGTGTGTGTGGGAGTTAAAGGGGATGTATTGCTTGGTCCCGGGTTCGAGTCTTGCTCACCCGGACCAAGTATCTTCCCCTTTTTTTTTTTTTTTTAAAACTCTAGGGTAGGAAGTGTACAAATCTAAACTAAAGGGTAGGCGGGCAAAGTTTATTAAATTTACACTATAGTTAAAACGTGTAACCCTACACTATGAAAAAGTGACAAAACAAACCTCGCGACATAGCTTATTTTTTTGGCTTATTAAAAAGTGATTTTTAGCAAAAACTTAAAACTTCAAACTTATTAAGGGGCTTATGCTACACAACTTTAACAAATGCACTTTTCACTTTTATCAAAAGAATAAGCTTAAAAATAAGCTTAATTATGACAGAAGCTAAAAACTAACATTTGACTAAATTATTTAGACAAATAAGCTAAGAGAAAGGTAAATAAGCTACACTATTATCTAGGTTAACCTAAAAAGCTATTGAAAGTTGAAATGAGCTAATTTAAGAAGCTAAATAAGCCTAAAATGAAAAATAAGCAATCCCTAGCCTAAGTTATTCAAAACAGTCAAGGGGCTAGTTTGGGCTTATAAATAAGCCAACAAATGAGCTAACTAAAGTCTGAAACTTTGAGGACTTATACAAGAGCTTATTGGCTCTTGAAATAAGCCAATAACTTGGGCTTAAGAGCACAAAAAGCCAAAGAAAAAGGGGCTTACTATCTCCCCTTTGCACCAGGGGAGATTTAAGCTAACCTTGAGTAGCTTATTTGACAGCTTATTTTGAGCTGTCAAATAAGCTCAAATTAAAAAGAAAACTAAAAACAGATTAAGTACTCTAGCTAAACTACTTGTGCACAAATTTTGGACTTTTAAAAACCCTTTTTACTTGCTTATTTTTAGTGGTGAAAAAGGTCTTTTGGTTTTGAGAAACTGTGACCAAAAGGACTTAGGTGAATTTGACCCAAGAAGTCAAAAGACCAAGGCCTGTTTGACAGCTTTATTTTAGACACAATACACATACCTTTTTGATGCTTGAAGTCACATTCACAAGTGCTTATACAAATAAGCACTTGTGGTGTTCAAAAATATCTCACAGTTTCAAGAATAATGTGCAACCTAAAAGAAACAATTTTCAAACTGAAAAACTTTTAAAATTAGCTTAAATGAACTTAAAAACTTCAACTAAACCCAACCTAATGGGCGTAACCCATACCAAGACTTGTTTTGACCCACTTTGAATGCTATCCCAAACACCCCTTTATTTCAAAACTGTCAAACCAAAGTGGGCATAAAATCCATTTTTAAGCTAAAACTTTAAAAACTTTTTATCCACTTTCACTCACAATGACCTAATAAAGCTATTTAAGCTGTAAAAGTACTGGCTTATTAAGAGAAATAAGCTAGTTCCTCTACTAGGCCTAAACTAATTTTTAAGACAGAATTGAAAAAGTAAATTCTAGCTTGACTTTAAACTAAACCAACTTAAAACTAACAATCTTATAACTAACTAAGTTAAATGAAACAGTAATAATCATGAAGATTCAAAGGAATAAGCAAAATGTAATAAGCTATGAATATTCTAAAAATGAATTTTAAAAGGCTAAACCTGAAATTTAGAAGTCTCAGACCTAGCCACTCTTGTAGAGTGAGTGGCTCACAAAGCTTGAAACCTAATGGCACCTTGCCTCTAAACCCGAGCTTAAAAGCTCAATAAGCTTTCAAGAGCTTATTGCCCCTTACACTTCCAAATTGAGCTCAAATCAACTCAAGTCATCATTATTGATGTGAAATGATAGGAATGAACAACTTAATGACTAAAACAGAATTTTAAATAAATTTGAACTTGTGAACAGTAATAAGCTCAAACGAGCTTTATTAAGAGCTTATTTGATGAAAAACGACTTAGAATGGAAATTTAAAGACAATGAGGCTTGGAAATTTAAAGTACAATCTTAAAGAAATGAAGTACAAGAGCTTAAAGCTGAATTACAAAATACTTAAAGAAAATACTAGAAAAATAAGAAAAGTGCAAACTGAAAATTAAAAGCTACTCGTTTCTTCTATCTTTTTCTTCTTTTATAAGCTGAGGCTTGTGTTTGTTGTGTGAGAGGGGGAAAACAAACAATCTTGGCCCTTTAATTTCTTCAAAAATCCATCACAGCCGTTGAAATAAGCTTGGGAAATGTGGGATTGCCAAATAGGATTTAGGGTTTTAGTGGAGGAGGAGGGGCGAGTTTGTCCATGGGGTTGAAGGGTTACAGGGTAAAAGAAGTGAGGGTGAACCCGTGATTTGGGTTGTGTTCAAAAAGGGCGGGAAAGTAAGTTGGGAGTATAACAGGGGAAGTTTTATAAAGGATTTAGGGTTTTATGGAGAAAGGAAGGGCGAGTTTGTCCATAGAGGGTTGAAGGAGTTACAGGTAATAAGGAAGTGACGAGGGTGAACACTTGTGATATGGGTTGTGTTCAAAAGGGCGGGAAAGTAAGTATGGGAGATAACAGGGGAAGTTTTGCTGGCGAGTTCTTGGCAGGTTTGGCCCCTAACGTGTATATTGATATAGTAGCACCACCGTCCTTTTGGGTTAGTAACTTTGGGACTTGGCAAAACAAGTCCCACAAGAGTTATATAACTCTTGCAAATTTCGTCCTTGTGGAGTAATAGTTAGAGGTTGAGGCAGTTTAGCCCCCCTAACTTGTATTACTTTAACAAATGAAACTAAGCCCTGATTCTTCACATTTTCTACATTTTCTCTTTACATGAAATATGAGTTAGGGTTTGCAATTTCGCCGCCTAAACTGTATATTTCTTGACTTTAGGCCCCGGGTTAGACTTTGACTATTGACCAGTGACTTTTCTGTGACTTTTGACTGGGTTAAACTTTCCCTGCTTCGATATGGGCCTTTGTCTTTTCACAGTCTTCTTTCCATCGAGTCCTAGGTCTTGTCGGTTTTGGCTTGTATTTTCTCGTCCTTTTCTTGTTATCTGTTCCTAGTCACAATACAGTAGCAAAAAGCAAGACGTATCGTTTGGCATTTTAAGGGTCCCCTTATTGGTTCTATTTAGCTAGTTTTTAAGAGTAAAAAGGTATGTGTATTTAAGCAAAAAGGACATCCACGTATTAAAAAAAATAAGCTAGTTTCTCTACTGCTTATACATAATACTTATGACATTTTTAAGTTGTTAAGCACTAAGACTAGACAAAAATTATGCAAATAAAAGACTAAATACTACCTAACTAACAAGCCTAACCTAATGTGTAAACAAATATAAACAAATATAGCTAAGTAGTTTAAAGCTCTAAAATTACTGCAATTGGAAAATAGAATTTAAACCTTGGCGATTTGTTTGTCTCAGAAACAAGGCCACCTTTCTGAGATGTGTGGTCCTAAAAAGTCCTGTACCTAAGCGCTCCTTAGCCTCTAAAACATGATCAAAAGCTCAATAAGCAAAAATTACTATTCTTCAATAGCTTCCAAAATCAAAGTCAAATGAACATTTATGAACTAAAACACACATGAGACTATTTGAGAGCTTTTTAATAAGTATTAAACTGCCATTTGCAAGCCTATAAACAACGAATAAGCCAAATTAGCTATTGAGAGCTTATGAAGGCGAAAAACGGCATTAATTTTTCAATTAAAACGAGACTTACAAAATTGCATAAAAACAATAACTTAAAATACTTAAACTACAATAAAAACTTAATTTAAAAACTTGCTAAAACTGAATAAACTTCTCTCTCTTGCACAATGGCTTACACAAGGCATTTTACACCGAATAACTAAACTAGTCTTCTATTTTCTTCTTTTCTCTTCATTGTTGGTGCTTGTTTTGTACGACACACAAACTACAGTGGTTTGTTTGTGAGAGTGTTAAAACCTTTAATCTTGGCCCTTCTATCCTCAAAATTCAATCTCAGATCGTCGAATATTGGTCTGGGGGGTTTGGGATTGCCCAAGTGGCAGCTTTGTGGCTGGAAAGGTAGTGAGGAGGGCGCGAGATGATTATCCACGGAAGGATGAAGGTCTTGGGTAAAAATGGGGTTTAAACAAACCCGTGAGTAGTTAGGGAGGAAATAACGAGCGGCGAAAAGAGGTGGTGTTATATACAGAGTAAAGTTCACCATTTGGGCAATAAACGGTGTCCCAATCATAAGTTATACACATTCATCTACACAATTGTCCCCTTAGTGGGTAAATAACTTAATGGGGACTTGGCAAAACAAGTCCCAAGAGTTATTTAACTCTTGCATCTACGACCTTGTGTACGCAAGTTAGGTGTGGGTTGGCAGTTTTGCCCCAATCCTACTTGTTACTTATTGAGGATAATGGCAAAAACAGCCCTTTGTCTTCATTCTTTCTCTCTCTTTCTCATCTTTTATAATATAAGTTTAGGGATTGGAGAATATTCATTCCTAAACTATATTTCTTTGACTTTGGTCTACGGGTGACTTGGGGTGACTTTGACTTTGACTCAGATTGACTTTTCTGTTGACATTTTGACTTGATTTGACTATTTCGGCTTCGATTGGCCATTGTCTTTCACAGCGTCCTCTTTCCATCACGAGTTCGGTTTTGATCGTTTTGGCTTGTTTTCGTCCTTTTCTTGCGTCTACCGTTCCTGTCACAATACAATTAGCAAAACAAGCATAGCATAACCATGGCCAGAAGGACCATGTGGTTCAAAATTTATGTCCATGGTTCATATTATGTCTCAAATTTGAATTTCCAAGTCAAAGGGTGGTGCATAAGTCTAAATGATCACATGTACAAGTCTTCCATAAGGATATGTGCATGAGAATGACTTTCTCATATGTCACTTTCATGCACACATGCATGAATATTTCAAAAGATGCTCTTATATTTAATTTCAAGATTCATGGTGCATTTGGTTTAGGTTTAGACGTCTAATATAAGGAGGGGGAGGGATATGAATGAAAATTTTCACTTAAGAATATGAGATGGATGATAACTATAGTTTACACAAAAAGATTTTGAGTTTCTAGGGTTCCGTTAGGTCAAAAACGCGAAAAACGCAATTTAATCGTTAAAGCATAAAAATAAATATCGGGAGTGATCGCAAACTACAAAACACTTAGAAAAGATAAAATAACTCATAATATCTAAACTAATGAATATCCGATGCCGGAACGCGTCCGATGACGTTTTTCAGATTTATGCGGGTTTACTTCCCGGTAAACCGCCAGATTCAAACGTAACGTATAAAATCAAAAATAATTGTCGAAAAAGTTTAAAATATTGACCGGAATTCTTGAGGTGTGACATTATACTTGAGCTTGATGTCCCTTTGACTTCTGGTTCATACACTTTAAGATTGTTGTAGAGATCATCCATGCTTATTGTCTCTAATTCAGGCTTATTCCTCTACACAACAGCATGTGTGTTCCATTATGGTGACAAACTTCTTAACAACTTCTGGTTCACATCTTCTTGTGAAAGTTTTTCACTTAAAATCTCCAGCTGACTCACAAGCTTTTGAAGCCTATCAAAAGTTTGATCAAGGGTCTCTAAGCTAGGAGCAAAGAAGTTTTCATACTGCTGCTTTAAGAGATTTCTTTGAGTTATCTTTGTAGCAGCATTACCCCCAAATCTCTTTTCAATAGCTTCCAGCAGTGACTTCGCGTCCTTGATTGAAGCAAACTTTAATTGATGTTCATTACGAATGCCCATCATCAAAGTGCTTCTGGCCTTCACCTCTAATCTCTTCTAAGCCTTCTCTTCAGCAGTTGTAGGAGGTATTATTTTCTCAACACCTTCCACAACTGTTGATTTTGGTGTAATGTTTCCATTCTCTATGACTTTCCATAGAGCATAGTCAATCATCTGGATGTACTGTTCTATTCTCATTCTTAAGATCTCAAACTCACCAGGTTTGAGCATGGGTACTTTAGATGCAGCCACCATATGTGCATATTCTGAATCCATATCTTCTAGCAAAGAGATCTTGTGTATTCAAACAGGTTCTTCTTATTCAAAGCTTCTCTACAAGCTCTGATACCACTTGTTGATCCCACTTTAATAGATCTTTAATTCCTTATGCTTGTTAAGGTTTTGTTATGCTAGATAAATCTAACACAACTACAGTAGAAACTTTGTTGAATATATTAAAGATTATATGGAATCTAATCTTTAATCAATAAGAATAATTCTTAATGAAACAATAACTCTATGAACACAATTCTATGAACACACAATTCAACAAACAATAAAAGCTCTAATATTATTATTACAAATAATATGAATACTCTCCTAGTATTAGGGTTACAAATCTTGAAGCTATAATGATATCAAAACAAAAGATGATTTTAACTCTATGCCCTAGGACCTCCTTTTATACACCAAGGAGTCCGAGTCGATTTACAATATATTCCTAAAACTTAGAATATTCTCTATGATCTATTCTATAAATAACTAATACTTATCACGTAAGTAATCTTGATTTCCAATCAATCTTTATCCTTTCTTCTGTCTTTATCCATTATCTTCTGACAGTAGAAACTCTTTCAGCAGTCTTAATCTTTGAGCAGTTGTAACTTTTGTACTAGCAACATTAACTTAGCACCAGCAGTAGTAACTTATACACCAGCAACATTAACTGTGTACAAGTAGTAGTAACTACTTAGAATATTCTCTTCAATCTTCACCAGTAGTACTAACTTTACACTAGCAGTACTAATATATACTAGCAGTAGTAATTGTGAACTACCAATACTAACTTTATACTAGCAGCACTAACTACTTAGCATATTTTCCATTAAAGTTAATGAACAGCACTAACTTTTGCTTAGCAGCAGTAATACAAACCTTAGCAGCAGTAACTTCAAGAAGGCTTTTAATCCCAACAATAAGCACTAATCCCAATTTTAATACGATAGTACATTTGTACAGCTTTGTCTCTATTACAATTTCTATATTAAGTATGGGACAAATGCTCTTTCTAAGTTCAGCCCTGACACTGAACTTGTCTTATACCCTCTTCAAGATAAGTTAACTTCAGGAGATAAGAGCTTAGACTTATCTGCTTTCAAACTATCCCGCCTATTCTTTGGTCTCTTGTCTTTAGGGTCTTCTAGTTATTGGAGATCGTATGGGGCTGAGTGAGTCTATTGCCATAACTCACTAAACCCATCACCTTCTTCTTTGGCTCAGGCTTCATTTACTGAGTACTGCCTCACTGAATGCTAGAGTCTTTCTTGTAGACTCAAGCTGAGCATCTTGAAGGTACCTCATTGAGCGACTATTCACTTAGTGACCTTGAATTGTTAAAGGATATTTAAGTATTTAAATCCTAAGTGAAAGATCAGTGGGCAATGAATGGCCCAACACTTGAGTTGGGTCCCAAGACTAGACAATCTGCCTTCTTGATGAGAATCAAAAATAAATAATACCCTTTCAATCCTTGATTGATAATTGGAGGATCCATGGGGTACATTGGAAGAGTATGTTGAGAATGAGCCACTTTGAGGGTTTGTGACGGTTTGAGTTTGTGCCCAATTGAAGTTTGGTATATCCTTACAAGCGTTAGTGGCTTCGTTAAAATTTCTCGGCTATTGGTTAATAGTGAACGGCTTACCTCCCACTTTGTCAGTACGCGAGGATGCGTAGTCAACAAAAGCTTGCTCGGGATTTTACATGCAAATTTGAGTGTCGTAGGGACCACCACAAATCTCACATGAAAAAGCGATTTTGTTCACTTGAACGGATGATTTAGGAGCAAGATAAGCTTCCATCAAGCGTTAGACTTGATTTTCTAGCTCAATGAGACGACGGTCGGATGTACTCGAGACATCTTGAGGCAAAGAGATTGCCTTGACCGATTTAGCGAGATCTCTTGGGTCATTCCAACTCTCGTGGTCATATAGAGCTAAATTTTCTATAAGTTCCCAAGATTCCTTGGCTCTTTTGTCACAAAGCTTACCACCGGTCGAATGATCGATGGCGTGCCTTGTGGCGGAATTAACATGGTCATAAAAGATTTGGACTTGGAGCCAAAGATCGATGCCATGATGAGGGAATTTTTAAAGTAAGTCCTAGAAACGAGTCCATGCTTCGAAAAGAGATTCACCATGATGTTGTTGGAGCATCAAGATGTCATTTCTAAGTTTGGTAGTTCTTCCCGATGGGAAAAACTGAGCAAGGAAACGGGTAGTGAGATCCTCCCAAGTGGAGATGGATCCTATGGGTAGATGCTCAAGCCAATTGCTAGCTTGATAGTAAAGGGAAAGTTGAAATAAACGCAGTCGCATCCTTTTCCTATATTCAACATTAAGGTCAAGTGAGTTCACAAGTTTTAGAAAATCCTTAAGATGTTGATTTGGATCTTCAAACCGGAGTCCGTGGAATGCACATCCGTTTTACACTAACCGGATGGTGTCGGATCGCAGAAGCACCACATTGTTCCGTTCGAGGAGCTCAATGGTGTTTCTATAGCCCTTGTTGCTAGGTCAGGAATAATCTCCTAAAGTACGGGGTGGATTTTCGTCTCCTATGATGGTTAACGAAAAGGAAGGTTTACAAAACGAAGAAAAGATAGACTAAGAGGAAGCTACAGTAAAAAGAAAAAAGAAATCTCACTTGATAGGAATCTTGTGAGTAAACCTAAGCTAGATAGAATCCGAAACCTAGAATATACTCCGGCAGTGGCACCAAAAATTGATGCGGTGGGTTGCAACGCAGAAGTTTTACAACCCTCCTAGGCAGTGTATCTAATCGTTGTAGTGTAGTATGGGCAAGACTCGGGGGTTATTATCGTTCTCTAGGGGAATAGTTTGGGTAGGCTTGAATTATATGGTCACTAGGGTCTAAGGGTTGAAGGAAGATTATTTTTGTATTTTTATATTTTTTAGAAAGCAAGTAAATCTCGAGTTTTAAAAGAGGTTGATTAAACTACTAAATTAAACTACTCCTAATTATGCAAGAAAAGTAAATGTAATGGGAAAAACTCCTATGGTTAAACAAACGTGTTTACATAATCATGCACTACTCCCTAGTTGTCTTCTCAGATTTAATTGCTTGTCACCCATGTAATGTAATGTGTAAGTATTTATAGATTCAAACACTTAACTCGGAATCCACCCAAATGATCTAGATATAAAGATCTAATCACAGGTATCCTCTAACCTAGCCGTGTTTCCCTAGACGTCTATGCTATGAAATCAAATAGCTAGTTTTCTAAAGCCTAACACGCACACCATTAACAAGAAGCAATAATAAAAGATCTAACAACCAGGTTTCATGTAATCATAAGTAAACACAATTAAATTTAGCCAATCATGTTAATTGAAAGCGAAGAAAAATTAATCAAACAACACAATTGAATGATTAAAAGGGTAAAAAAACTTCACTTTAATTAAATATGGAGTATGAGTGAGTACAAAAGGGTTTAGAAACCCTAAAATTCAACCACAATGGCTGCTACAAAGATATCCCATGATACTCTATGTTTTTTCCTTAAAATATAAAAAATAGGGTTTGTGTATATAGAGTTGGGGTCCTGACGACGTCGCTTAGAAATCCTAATGTCGTCGGCCCGCTGAATCTTCTATGGGCTTCTTTAAGTCAGCTACCTTGACGTCGTCACAAAAGGATGTGACATCGTCGCCTTGAAACTTTGACAGCGTTAGAGGAAATCTGTTGGGCCAATGTCATTGCCCACTGATTCCTCACTTAGGATTTGAATACAAAATAACCTAAGTGTAAATATGCTTTAACAATTCAAGGTCACTGAGTGAATAGTCGCTCAGTGAGTTACCTTCAAGATGTGCAGCCTGAGTCTATAAGAAAGACTCTAGCATTCAGTGAGGTGGTACTCAGTGAATGAAGCCTGAGCCAAAGAAGAAGGTGATGGGTTCAGTGAGTTGTGGCAATAGACTCACTGAGCCCCATACGATCTCTAACAACTAGAAGACCCTGAAGATAAGAGACTAAAGAATAGGCGGGATAGTTTGAAAGCATATAAGTCCAAGCTCTTATCTCCTGAAGTCAACTTATCCTGGAGAGGGTATAAGACAAGTTCAGTGTCAAGACTAAACTTAGAAAGAGCATTTGTCCCATACCTAGAATAGAAATTGTAATAGAGACAAAGCTGTACAAATGTACTAGCGTATTAGGATTGGGATTAGTGCTTATCACCCATGTGGGTGTGACCCTACCTGGGTAGTATAAATAGAACTCTTGTAATGGAGTAGATGTTAAGTTTGTGCATTCAAAGTCGTAACTTTCACAAACACACATCTACTCCTCCAAATCTACTAAGTCCCTGAGCAAGCTCAGTTGGTTAGCATAGTAGTTAATTTTGCATAACACTTTAGGTTTATGCAAAGTTATTAGTGAGGAGACCACACACACACATTGTCATCCAATCCCCCATTGTAGTTCCGCATACATTGGGGTATAATTCTTAATAAAAAGAGTTAAACGTTGAAAAGTTATTTTTGTGTCTTTTACTTATTAGTTATATTTACGTACACAAATCTTTTTAAAAAATTGTTTATTTTACTTGCTAGTCATGAGTTAGTTAATGATAACTTTGTAGTTATTTTTTACTAACTAAGTGGGAACAACAAGTGGTATCAGAGCCTCAGGTTTGTAAAACTTACTTAACACTAATTTACTTAAGTTTTTAAAACCTAGATCCTTAAATGGCTGCAGTTAATGATGTACCCCAGCTAGTTGACAAAAGGGGAGGTAGCTATACTGCTATTGCTCCTAAACTAGAGCTGGGAAAACTTAATAAGTGGAAAAAGCGAATGCTTTGCTACTTAGCGGGAATGGAACCCTATTACTTAAAATGTATTAAGGATGCTTAATTTCAGCCAAAAACAGCTGATGGTAATGCTAAGCCTGAGTCCCAATAGACTCTAGATGAGAGGAGGGTGGTCGTTCAAGACCAACGCCTTAAAAGCATCATTATGTCATGTCTACCAGATGACATAATGAAATCGGTCATTAGCTGTGTTTCAGCCAAAGAAACATAGACTGGCTTGGTTCACAGCTTTGAAGGTCCCTCGGATACCAAAGAAAACAGAATCATAGATCTAAAACTTGAGTATCAAACTTTCAGGGCAAAGTCCACTAAAAGTCTCTCACAGACCTACACCCGCTATAAGACCCTGTTCAATGAGCTTGCCAATGACGGTGTTAAACTCTCTAAACATGAAATTAATGTTGGTTTTGTGAATAGCCTTCCTGAGAAATGGCTAACCTTCTCTCAAGGACTGAGGAATGCCAATCATACTCAGACTCTTGACCTAGCAGATATCTATGGGAGGTTTGTCTATGAGGACAACCTAATCCAAAGAAGGTATTCTGACACCAAAAAGGCCCTTATTGCTACTCCCTTAACCACTACAATTTCTACTGCCTTCTTCTCTACCAATGTCATCCAGGATTTCCAAGAAAATTCTGATGATGAAGTAGATGAAAGTTCTAGTGAGGAGTAACTAAGAGACTTAGATATAGAGTATCAGGAAAGAGCCCTTTTGGATAATTCAAAACGTTTTATAAAAATAAGAAACAATTTCTCTGGTCAAAAAGCAAATGAAAATACTGAATGTTACAAATGTGGCAACAAAGGTCATTTTTCAAGAGACTACTTTTCTAAAACGTCCGAACCTTCTTACAAATCACCAGTGAATAACTACTCATGAGTGTCTAAAGGCTTTCAACCAAAGTTTACTCCAAAACTTATTCAGTCTTCTTCTAACTCAAATAGTCAAGCTGATCCAAAGTTTCAGAAAGATTACAAGGCTGAGTACAAGAAGATGAAAGCTAAGCTTGCACTCCTTGAGGGAAGTCCCTTAAGTTCTTAGAACCCAAAGACCTTCCAACCAAAGAACAAAGGTTTAGTCGCTGAAACCTTTGATTAGGATGAGGAAGAGTTTCTGAAGTAGGAAAGTCACTCAGGTAAAGCTACTGACTGGCTCTAGCTAATGAAATGAGCTCACGTTGGAAAGGAGTCATGCCGCAATGGTGAATGGGTCGACATCATTATAAAAAAGGTAAACACTCTTCTCTCTATGGATGAAGATGCCGATTGGCAAACTAACCTAAAGTATATCAACATTGATCTCAAGTTTGTTGAAGAGCAACGATTAAACTTACTATCTAAGTATAACAAAATGTTTTTTGAATTAAACAAGTGTAGAGATGAATTGCTAATTCTAAAACAAGCTAAGCTTGATGTTGTAACTTTTCAAATTCAAAACACTAAACTTACAAAGTTAAATCATGCTCTTCAAGAACAACTTAAAGAGAAGAAAAAGATTAATGAAAAATGGCTAACTAGCTCAAAGAAAGTTAGTCAATGTATCAGTGAGCAAATTCCTCACCAAAAGAAGAAAGTTCTAGGTGGTGAATTGTTCACTGAGTCATCATCTAAAATGAATGAAAATTAAAATCTTTTCGTTCCTGCTTCCATGGGGTATGACCAAGAAATGGTTCCAAAAACCAAAGACTGGGTTGAGAGACTCAACCCTGACAGCAAACTTCCAAACTTTAATACTGGAAGAATTCTAGTCCCTAAAAGTCAAGCTGTCAATGAGTCTCTTGAATCTACTAAAATTTTAAATACCCCTGAATCATCTAAAGATTCTGAAGCTGAATCTCTTACTCCACTACCTCCCTTTGATAAATCTTCAAGGAGCTTCACCAAGCTCAGAGGTAATGCCATTGACCTTTCAACCCCACTTTCCTAAAGAGAGACCAGGCTTAGGTATCATGAAACATACAAAGCCTGAAACACAGGATTCTTCTAACAAGAGTGTTTCAGAAACTGTCACTGTTAGTGAAACTAAGCAAACACAACACCTTTAGTTTCCGTACTGAATTCAAAGAACAGTGAACAAAAATAAAAAATCAAATGAATTAAACTAAACTTTGTCAGATGTTAAATAATGAAAAGGTCAATTCTAACTAAAGACTCAAGAATTAAATTCAAGATTCAAAAAGACACGGTCATCTGAAATCAAGTTGATTCATCAAAAATGAAGTCAGATTTCTAAAACCCAAAATTCAGAATACTGGCTCATCTATGTCACTCAGGCCAAGCATATTCAAAAACCACAATTTAAATGTGAACTCTGTCACTATACCAATCACTTGACTGATCATTGCTATAGGATTCTCTACTGCATGATATGCAAAAGGGAGGATCATAGGACCTCAGATCATGAGATGTATATTGCTTCTCTAAAAAGGAGTGAGAACTATAAGGCTCAACCTTATCAGTATGCATCTTCTTCTAAGCAGATCTTAAAAGCAAAGGCAAAGCCTTTCCCACCATGCACACATTGTGGTTTCAATGATCACAGACCCGGAGATTGTAGAAACTACCATGAGTGTGGAATCTGTGGAAGCTATGATCACTTTACCTCAGGATACAATCGTGTCATTCCGATCAGAGGAGGAGTACTAGCTGGATCCTCTCAGTCTAATGAGTCCTCAATTGGTTTAAAGTGTGATACATGTGGAAGCACTATACACTCCATCACTGACCATAATGAGTTTGATCACTTTAAAAGAGGTGAGAAAATTCAGGCTGCAAAGGCCAGGGAGCCTACCAAAAAGTGGGTTCACAAAAGAAACTAACCCAAATTTATTATTTGTGCAGAGACACATCAGGGAGCCCATTTGGTACCTGGAAAGTGGATGCGCAAGGAGTATGACTGGTGTCAAGAGTTATCTGCACAAATATGTAGAGCAACCAGGTCCTAAGGTAGTGTTTGTTGATAACTCATCTTGTATTACTGAGGAATATGGTTCAATAAACTATGGGGGTGTATTTTTCACAAAAGTAGCCTTTGTAAACGGTCTTAAGTACAATCTAATTAGCATTAGTCAACTATGTGATGCTAAGTATATTGTACAATTTGATGATAAGCAAGGAACAATATTTAATTCTAACAAAGAAATTGTCCTGATAGCACCTATAAGAAATGATGTTTATGTCCTTGACATGTCATCACTGTCTCCAAATGGAGACTGCTTCTTTGCCAAAGCCTCAGAAAGTGTAAACTGGCTATGGCATAAAAGACTATCACATCTCAATTTCAAGAACATTAATAAACTTGCCAAACAAAACAAAGTTCTTGGTCTTCCTTCCCTATTTATTTACAAAGATAGAAACCTTCACCAGCATGTGAAAGGGGAAAAAACAAAACAAAGCACCATAGAGCTTCTTACAAAACTAAACAAAACTTCTCTATCAGGAAGTGTTTGCATCTTCTTCATATGGATTTGTTTGGACCAGTAAGTCCAATGTCCATAAATCATGAGAAATATACCGATGGGTATTTTATTTCAAAATATATTTTTATCAAGTTCTTGGTGGTGAATTGTTCACTGAGTCATCATCTAAAATGAATGAAAATGAAAATCTTTTCATTCCTGCTTCCATGGGGTATGACCAAGAAATGGTTCCAAAAATCAAAGACTGGGTTAAGAGACTCAACCCTGACAGAAAACTTCTAAACTTTAATACTGGAAGAATTCTAGTCCCTAAAAGTCAAGCTGTCAATGAGTCTCTTGAACCCAATGAAACTTTAAATACCCTTGAATCATCCAAAGATTCTAAACCAAACTTTAGAATACTGGCTCATCAAAGTCACTCATGCCTAAGCCTATTCAAAAACCACAACTTAAGTATGAACTCTATCACTATACCAATCATCCAACTGATGATTGCTATAGGGTTCTCTATTGCATGATATGCAAAAGGGAGGATCATAGGACCTCAGATCATGAAATGTATATTGCTTCACTAAAAAGGAGTGAGAACTACAAGGCTCAGCCTTATAAGTATGCATCTCCTTCCAAGCAGATCTTGAAAGCAAAGGCAAAGCCTTTCCCACCATGCACACATTGTGGTTTCAATGATCATAGACTTGATGATTGTAGAAACTACCCTGAGCATAAAATCTGTAGAAGCTATGATCACTTTACCTCAGGACACAACCGTGTCATTCAGATCAGAGGAGGGGTACTAGCTGAATTCTCTTAGTCTAGTGAGTCCTCAATTGGTGTAAAGTGTGATACATTTGGAAGCACTGTATACTCCACTACTAACCACAATGAGTTTGATCACTTCAAAAGAGGTGAGAAAATTCAGGCTGCAAAGGCCAGATAGCCCACCAAAAAGTAGGTTCACAAAAGAAACTAACCCAAGTTTATTATTTGTGTAGAGACACATCAGGGAGCCCATTTGGTACCTGGACAGTGGATGCTCAAGGAGTATGACTGGTGTCAAGAGTTATCTGCACAAATATGTAGAGCAACCAGGTCCTAAGGTAGTGTTTGGTGATAACTCATCTTGTATTACTAAAGGATATGGTTCAATAAACTGTGGGGTGTAGTTTTTACAAAAGTATCCTTTGTAAATGGTCTTAAGTACAATCTAATTAGCATTAGTCAACTCTGTGATGCTAAGTATATTGTACAATTTGATGATAAGCAAGGAACAATATTTAACGCTAACAAAGAAAATGTCTTGATAGCACCTAGAAGAAATGATATTTATGTCCTTGACATGTCATCATTGACTCCAAATGGAGCCTACTTCTTTGCCAAAGCCTTAGAAAGTGTAAACTGGCTATGGCATAAAAGACTATCACCTCTCAATTTCATGAACATTAATAAGCTTGCCAAACAAAACAAAGTTCTTGGTCTTCCTTCTCTAGTTTATTCAAAGGATAAACCTTGCACAGCATGTGAAAAGGGAAAGCACCATAGAGCTTCATTTAAAAATAAACTAAACTCCTCTATCAGGAAGTGTTTTCGTCTTCTTCATATGGATTTGTTTGGACCAGTAAGTCCAATGTCCATAAATCATAAGAAATATACCCTAGTCATTGTTGATGAGTAATCAAGGTACACATGGGTTCACTTTCTCAGGAAGAAGAGTCAAGCACCTAAAGTAATTATGTCTTTCATCAGGATGGTAGAAAACCAAAATGATGTAAAAGTCGAACAAATCAGAATTGACAATAAGACTGAGTTTAGAAATCATGAGCTTGAGTGTTTTTTTGATGAGAAAGATTTCTCAGAACTTCTCTTCTCCCTATACACCTAAACAAAATGATGTAGCTGAAAGGAAGAATAAAATCTTATTGAGGCTGTTAGAACAATGCTAAATGGCTCAGTACTCTCTAAGCACTTCTGGACTGACGCAGTTAGAATAGCTTGTTATACTCTGAACAGATCAATCATTGTCAAAAGACAAGATAAGACTCCCTATGAGATATTCAGGGAAAGAATCTCTGATATCAGCTATTTCCATGTGTTTGGATGCCCTGTGTTTATTCACAATCACAAGGATCATCTAGGAAAATTTGATGTTAAGGCTGATGATAGATACTTCTTAGGATACTCTTTTGTCTCAAAAGCTTTCAGAGTCTTTAACACAAGAAGACAAAAAGTAAAGGAGACTTATCATGTAACATTTGATAAAAGTATGGAAGCCATCAGGTTTACCAATACCTCAGTAGATGAGATAGGAATTGATGATTCCTCTAGATATCCTCCTAATGAATTTCTTCAAAAGGATGATCCATCTAGACAATATCAAGTAGATTCTGATGTCTCATACTACATCATCCTCATGAACGTTCACTCACTGAACTTACCCAAGAAAATCATGTCCTTGAAGTAATTGCTCCTAATGAGCCTGATATACCTTACACTAGGGATACTGAAGGTCCTCCTGATCTAATCAACACTGAAGGGACACTTGAACAAAATTTTCAGAATGATCAAATGATCACTCAACCCATTGATATACCATCAGGGAACAATACTGAAGTCTCAGGATCCATTACTAAATCTTTAGTCCCTGATGTCACTCAGTCTCACATCTCAAATCAAGCTTCTACAAGTTCTCATCTTGTTCCTCAGGATAGATGGTCAAGAGACCAACACATTGAACTTGTGAATATCATTGGTGATCCTAGTGAAGGCATGCTTACAAGAAGCATGATTATCAATCTTACAGCTGCCTCGGTTAGTGAATGTCTATTTGCTGACTTTCTCTCTAAGATAGAACCTAAAAAGGTGTCTGAGGCACTAAAGCACCCAGGATAGGTTGATGTCATACAAGAAGAACTGAATAAGTTCTATAGAAATAAAGTATGGACTCTTATTCCTCTCCCTTATAGAAAAATAGCCATAGGCTCCAAATGGGTATTCAGGAACAAGAAAGATAAGCATGGTATAACCACAAAAAACAAAGCAAGACTGGTTACACAAGGGTAAAGTCAGGAAGAAGGAATTGACTATGATGAAACCTTTGCACCAGTGGCAAGAATGGAAGCCATCAGGATATTCCTTTCCTTTGCTACATATATGAACTTCAAAGTTTACCAAATGGATGTCAAAAGTGCCTTCCTGAATGGTAAACTGAAAGAAAAAGTTTATGTTAAACAACCTCCTGGATTTGAAAGTAGTGAGTTCCCTGACTATGTCTGTAACTTTGACAAAGCCCTCTATGGACTTAAACAAACACCAAGGGCATGGTATGAGACACTCTCTACTTTCCTTATTCAAAATAATTTTACCAGGGGAGGAATAGATAACACATTGTTTATCTATAAATCAAAAGGATATGTTCTCCTTGTTCAAGTGTATGTCGATGACATCATATTTAGCTCAACAAGTTATAAACTTTGTAAACAGTTTGAGAAACTGATGGCAAAGAAATTTGAAATGAGTATGATAGGAGAACTCACATACTTCCTTGGACTGCAAATCAAGCAGGATGACAAAAGAATCTCAATTTGTCAAGAACAGTACACTAGGAACTTACTCAAGAAATATTAAATTTCTGATAGTTTCTCAGTGAAAACACCTATGGTTCCTCCAAACAACTTAGGTCCTGATCTTGCTGGCAAGCCAGTGAATGAGACCTCATATAGAGGAATGATTGGGTCACTGATGTACTTAACTGCAATAAGGCCTTATATCCAATTCTCAACAGTTCTATGTGCAAGATATCAGTCCAATCCAAAAGAATTACATCTAACAGTTATGAAAAGAATCCCCATGTACCTGAAAGGTACTCCAACCCTTAGTCTGTATTATCCAAAATGTTTGGGCTTTGATCTCAAAGGATATTAAGACTCATACTAGGTTGGTTGTAATATGGACAAAAAAAGCACCTCAGGTGCTTGTCAAATACTTGGTGGAAAACTGGTTTGTTGGAGTGCCAAGAAACAGCAGTCAGTGGCTATGTCCTCAGCTGAAGCTGAATATGTTGCTGCTGTTGGGTGTTGTGCAAGTATCTTATGGATGAAAAGTCAACTCAGTGACTATGACATCCATTACAAGATGGTACCCATCTTTTGTGACAACACCAGTGCCATTGCAATATCCAACAATCTAGTACTTCACTCAAGAACCAAGCATATTGATATTAGACATCATTTCATCAGGGATCACATCCTTAAAGGAGATATTGAATTACACTTCATCTCCACTGAGTATCAATTAGCTGATATTTTCACTAAACCCTTGGATGAACCTACTTTCACCAGACTAAAATCAGAATTAGGCATGTTAATTGATTAATCAGTCTCCCTAATCAATCATGTTCGGTATGGTGTATATTCTTTTCTCCCTGAAACCATCTCCCTAAAACCCATATGAATCCTATGACACTGAGGGACACATTAAATGAAGTAACTAAATGCTCCAAGTCTTTAGTTACTTAATGTCCTAGGTTGGTGACTGAACACATTAAATAAGGAACAAATATTCCTTATCTAACTGTCATCCAATAGTCATGGGCCCCCACTTCTCAAATATCACTCAATTAACCCTAACATGCATTTATTACTCACTCCCACAAACACAATCCCTTCCCAAAATGTCTAATCAAAAGACTTTTGACCGTTATTCATACGTCATCACTGCAAAAGTGAAACGGCGCAATAGTTGCCATGAAAAACGGGATCTTGCAACTAGTGGGTTACTGCATTAAATGTGTTACCAAAATAATTTTAACTTTTTCCAAAAAATTGAAAATGTTAAAATATTACAACCTTTTTCACACATCACCTATAAATACCCCCCAGAAAAGAAAAACACACACACAAATTTACAAAGCAAATATACTTTGCCCAATTTCTCTCTCAAAGCAAGTGTGTGGGTGTTCATCTTTTCTGGTAATAACAAGCTTAACTCATCTTTTGTTCATTGAAAACTACTCTTTTCAAATCATTTTGTTTGTTCAATCGTACTCTTTACAAAGATATCCATCCTGGTATTGCTCTTTTTGATAACATATTACACATTTCACGGCAGCGATCAATGTTAGACATTAAATTGTGACCATCTGGTGTGTAATATTCTGCCATTAAAACTTTTGTTTTTCAACACATTTCATCTAAAATGGCAAATGAACAAACAATCAAGTATGCTCCTCAATGGAACAACATGACTATGGACAATGTGACTTTTCAGACCAATAATGTGGTGGGTAACTTCAACTACCTACCAAATGTGCCTGCTTACAAACCTATAATAAAATTTCTACTAAATTGTCCTTTGAGAAAAGCTTTTACCAACTGTCCCTTGGTGGTCTATCATAACTTTCTCGGGGAGTTTTAGAGCACTGTTGTTGCCTGTGACCCTTTTTCATCAGCTGATGAAACTGAGGAACGCCCACTCAGGGAATTCCTCATCAAGTTTTCAGTTTTAAATAGGCAAAGACCTTTGACCCTTGACTTTAACACCTTTTGTTCATCAACTGGCCTTGTTTATAATAATGGTAAATATGTGGCTCATCCTACACCTGAGGCTGTCAAGAAAGAATTAGGCAAGATTGCCATCAATCCGAGTTACCTGGACAAAACCCTAGTCCTGAAAAACTTCTTTCATGTGGCTTGGAGAATTTTGTTTACTTTTGTGATTCAGGTTCTCGGCGGGAACTACTCCTCTACTTAACAAGTGAACTCCATCCAGCAGCTTTTGGCCTACTGTCTTATCACTGGGACTGAGGTTGACATAAGGGAGATCATTTACAATGATCTCGTAACCAAGCTATTGAATAAGTTTAGGCTGAAATATGTTTCATACCCTAGGTTTATCTCATGTGCTTTACAATTGTTACTGGGTTCTGACTACACTCACGATGAAAATTTTGGGTTTTTACCTGGCATCCTGAGTAACTCTAATTTTACAAAGGACCCATCCAAAGTCACTGACATTGAATTGACGGCCCATGTGATTGGTGTAAATAATCAGAAGGATTCAATGTCTCCACTTCCTTTGGCTGCAAAGCCAAAGAAAGGGAAATCTCAGACTGTGACCCCAACCTTACCCAAGTCATAGGGCCCTGAGGTTCCAGGAGCACTCTCTAAGAAGAGAAAAAAGGCCTAAGTTTAAAAAGCCACCCACTGAGACCAAGGTAACACTACACAAGCCAACGAAGGGTTCTCAGCAATCCCACTCAGTCTCCTCAGGCACCATACCTGATCCCCAAGATCTAGAGAGAAACATACAACTCGCTAATACGGGATTGCCTTCCACACTCGATGATGGCACTCGTAAATCATAACCTTTGCCTGAGAGTACTGCTACTCATCTCAAAGACTCAAGGGGAAACATTCAACCCCGTGACAAGGACTTAACTTCCACGACTTCTGATAAAGGCACGGCTAAAACCACGCCGCGTCCTGAAGGGTTACTTGGGGACAAAGACTCAGGGGGAAACATACCACCCGTTGATATGGAACCAATAAACCCCACTGATGCTGATCTCTCAGGGACTAGTGCTAAGTACCAGGTAGACCAGACCCAGTCCACTAGATTGAGGTACCAGTCTCTGACCGAAAACAAAGGCAAGCCTTCGCATGAAGGGGAGCTAGATACCCAACCTCTGGTCCTATCTACCTATGCAGATGTGAGAGCATTTCTCTTATCTGATGATGAAGCTCAAAAAAGTGAGGAGGAGATCTTCGGAGCTGGTGAAGAAATTAATGAAGAACCTCAGGCTGCTAGCATTGCTGAAACACACCATCAGTCTCCTCCACCTCAATCAGACAAGCCTCAATCATCTCATGCTCCATCCACTGAAGCTTTAGATACTGACTCCTCATGTGATGACATTCTTAGGAAATATGACAACATTCTTCCACTCACTGAACTCCAATTGGTTAAGTATCTTAAGAAGGTGTCAAATGCGTTGTTTGCCAGGATCATTAAGGATAACTGGGAAAAGCATGAAGAGGCTATGGTTAATTATGCTAATCTAAAAGCATCCATTGATGACTACTATGATGAAAACATTGCTCATAGAGATCAGACTGACAAGTTAGTAGAAGCCTCCATGAGTTCTCTTGACAAAAGCAGCAATACTATTAGTGATCTCTGCAAAGGCCTTAATATCATCACTGAGCTTCTCAAAGAAATCAAAAATGCTGTCAAGGATGACTCTGTCATCAACAAGAAAATCACTGAAGCCACTAAGTAATTCACCAAGTTCTCCATAAATATAACTAATCCTCAGTCTTCTGTGAATACTCTTTAGGCTCATTCTCTCAAACAAGATAAAGAGCCAGCTGCTTGGGCCAAATCCTCTACCAACATGGCATGGAATCTTAGCTCCAGACTTTCAGGTCTTGAACGGGCTCAAAACCACATCCAATCAAGCATGTCTTCTCTTAAAGAAGACACACACTCTATCAAGATTATGATGACTGAGATGTATGAAGTCTTTAAAGGCCAGTCCTCAGGCAGTGTCATTCCAACATTTGTTCTCATTTACATTCCAGAAAATGTTAAGGGAGAGAATGCAACCAACACTGCCACTAAAGAGCCTCCTTCTCACACTGAGGGGGAGACTAGAGAACCAAAAAGGGTAATTCCAATATCAATAATTCAACCTATTGAGTCCCACCAACTCAAGCTTAATCAATCACCGCAATAATCACTCATCCTGAAAGCTCTCAAGCAGCTCCAAGAAGTAATCAAGGAAAAGGGATTGCAACTGAGTCATATGAGGATCCCTCAAAGAGACTGGTGCCTGCATTAACCATTGTTCATCTTAATCCTGATGAAGAAGCTAAAGTTCCTTTAATGATCAACAGGAAGATGTACTACCTCACTGACAAAGAAATGCAAGCTTACTTGGACAAAGAAGAGAAACTCAGGAAAGATGATGAGGAAGAAAAACTTCTTGCAATATCCAAGCCTGAAGTAATCAAAGTGGTGCAAGAAGAGGCTGAAAAGATTGGACTTGACCCAAAGAAAATTGCAAGTGCCAAAGCAGGTGAAAAGTTCAAAAAGGCTCAGGATGCTGAACACCAAGTCCTCAAAAGAGAACACATTGAGAAGGTCAGAAAATCTCTTGAACTCAGGAAGCACAAGTTTGAAAACTACATGTGGACTATCAATAACATACTGAAGCCTGAGACTATCATTGATATCAAGATTCATCCAAAGACCAAGCCAATGGTCATAACAGTCTACAGAGGTATTGATGGTAGAAACTTTGATGTCCATAAACCTTTTGCCTTTGGTGCATTTGGTATCTCTAAATTGGATGATTTGAGGGAAATCATTCCCAAAAAGAAAAATGCAGTTGTACAAGACTTGATGAATTCACTAAGCCGAAGGTATGAAAGGATAAGAAAAATCCTTGAGGAACTTGGAATCAAGTCAACACTTCCTGCTCCTGCTCCTGAACAAGCCTCATCTAAATCCTTAAGAAAGAAGAGGAAACACATGGAACTTGAGCCTGAAATAAAAATTCCTGGATTGGAATGCAATCGAGCCCTCACTGAGAATGTTCCGTTTGTCAACAACATGGTCATCGAAGAGCCTGAGTATGTGATCTTCTTCACTGATGAATTCGGTGACCAAGCATTTCAAAGATGGAGTGACATCGACAAAGTTGGGATGGAAGCCCTCGTGTCATATCTTGTATCTGCGTCTATGGTTAAGTCACCTTAAAATACAAGGTTCGGCATGAAACTGAAGAAACTCATTGCTGAACATCCTGATTAAGAGAAGCTCAAGTCAAAGAAATCAAGTTGGAAGCCCTTAGATATGAGATGAACTGAGTACTTATGATGTAATTTTTGTTATCTTTTGTAATAGATAATAGGGTCTTGTAATCGTTTAATGAAGTATCTTTTGGTTGAACTCAGTATCCTTAAACGACTTTCTATAAATCAGTGTGAGAAGAAGCTGTATGTACTCACCCACACTGATAAACACTTAGGCTATATTTATATCCAAATAGGGGGAGATTGTTAGGCCAATGTCATTGCTCACTGATTCCTCGCTTAGGATTTGAATATAAAATAACCTAAGTGTAATTATCCTTTAACAATTCAAGGTCACTGAGTGAATAGTCGCTCAGTGAGTTACCTTCAAGATGCGCAACCTAAGTCTACAAGAAAGACTCTAGCATTCAGTGAGGCGGTACTCAGTGAATGAAGCTTGAGCCAAAGAAGAAGGTGATGAGTTCAGTGAGTTGTGGCAATAGACTCACTGATCCCCATACGATCTCTAAAAACTAGAAGACCTTGAAGATAAGAGACTGAAGAATATGCAGGATAGTTTGAAAGCAGATAAATCCAAGCTCTTATCTCCTAAATTCAACTTATCTTGAAGAGGGTATAAGACAAGTTTAGTGTCAGGACTGAACTTAGGAAGAGCATTTGTCCCATACTTAGAATAGAAATTGTAATAAAGACAAAGCTGTTTAAATGTACTAGCGTATTAGAATTGGGATTAGTGCTTATTACCCATGTAGGTATGACCCTACCTTGGTAGTATAAATAGAACTCTTGTAACAGAGTAGATGTTAAGTTTATACATTCAAAGTCGTAACTTTCACAAACACACATCTACTCCTCCCCATTGTAGTTCCGCATACAATGGGGTATAATTCTTAATAAAAAGAGTTAAACGTTGAAAAGTTATTTTTGTGTCTTTTACTTACGAGTTATATTTACGTACAAAAATCTTTTCAAACAACAAACTATTTTTCGTTACTTGCTAGCCATGAGTTAGTTAATGATAACTTTGTAGTTATTGTTCACTAACTAAGTGGGAACAACAAATTTCGCCAAACACCCTTCTTCAGCGTTAAACACAATACCAAACACTCATTCTAGTTCTTCCTTTTCTCCCTGCTGTTGCTGTGATGAAAATCCACTCACCAAAACCACAAAATTCAATCCCTAAACACAAAATCAATCTAATTTCGCAAGAGGCAAACACTAACAACTTGATTAACAACATCTATTGTAAGATTTTCCATACTCTTCTCTTTCAATTTCATCCAATTTTGCTCTTAATAAAAATTGGGTATTTTTCATAATTTTTGTGTCTTTTATATTTTTGTGATTAGGTCTAGGTAATTCATAACTATAATTATTTCCCTAGTAATAGGAATTCGAAATTCCCAATAGGATTGAATCACTAAAAAAATTTTGGGTCGAAAATTTTATAAAAATGTATATACATATTTAATTTTTTTTAATTTTAAAACAAAAACTTATACATTGTTGATTCACGCCAAAAACACGTTAAAATGATCATATATTGATTATCGAAACATACATATCTCAATATATATTTTTCGACATCATTAGTCAAGGTTTTCAAAAATAAAGGGGTGTTTGGATCATTTCCTAGGATCATGGTCTAGAGTCGAAATGACCATCACTACATTTTTGTCACGTGTATAGACACATAACGAACTTGTATTAGTCATCAAGATATATAATTCATATATATTGATGTATTAAATAAAATTCCTAAAATAAGGGGGCGTTTGGTTTAACATTTCAAATTGTAGTCTTGAGTCAAAATAAACTTTATTTCATTTTTGTTAAGTCACATATAATGAACTCATATTAGTCGACGAAATATACAACTTAATGTATATTTTTCGACAATCTTAGTCAAGTTTTTCATTAATAAAGGAGTGTTTGGATCATTTCTTAGAAGTTTAATCTAAGATCGAAATAATCCTCACTCTACTTATTAAATCAAAATACTTGACAAGATTACACTAGATGTCAAAATATATAGTTCAATATATATTTTTCGATACTCTAGATTGAGTCAAAATTAAACTAGGGAACGTTTGGATTACTTCTTAGGTTTTTATTTTTAGAGTCGAAGTAGTCTTTGCTCCACATATGTTGTTTTTAAAACGTCATTATATATATATACACACACACACACACACACACACACATCTCTTTTGTAGTAATATTCTATTTTGTTGTTGTCTTGTTTAGGTGATAAACATGCCTCGAGCAATTATTGGTGATACCTCCCGTACCAAATCATATATCCCTAAAGTATCCGAAATACCCGGTTTCTCTCCCGTCCTTGCTCAATTCTATAAACCCATCGAAAACCGTTGCATTCACGAGGGTCGAGTCGTGGATCAACTCTATTACAAATCCAACGGCATTGAGCGATTGTTCACCAACGTTCGCTTCAATTGTCTTTTCGAGATCAATGAGCCAATCGTTCCTCGATTCATTCTAGACTTTTATAGTCAAGTCAAAGTCCAAACCGATGAGTACGGTTATCTTCTAATCTCATTCATGATTCAACATGAATTTATCACTCTCTCACTCGCACAATTCGGTCAAATTCTCAGAATTCCATATAATGGTCAAGCCGTCTTCACAAACGAATGGGATCTTGCATCTCTTGCATACTCCCAAGAGACTGAGGGACCATATCATACCGATCTTCCTACTCCCGATGATATTCGTCGATTTCTTCAATTGGAACGTGTCGAGTCTAATCGTACCATCAAAAGCAAAAATGTCATTCTCACACCCAATCAAATTCTTACCAAAGAATTAAGACAAGACATGAACCCCCCCCCCCCCTCCCCCCCCCCCCCCCCCCCCCCCCTCCCCCTATATTCTGAGGCAGTTTGGGGAAGAACTCATTCGTGAGAATGTGTTCGGACTAGGAGGCCACCGGGACCATCTTCCGGCTAGTCTCGCTCACATGTTGTATTGTATTGTTGCCGAAGAACAATATAATCTTGCTTATTTCTTTGTCAAACGAATTGAATGTGCTCGGGCTACTCCAAATGCCAATCTTCCTTATGGCATGTTCTTGACTCGTCTTTTTCGACACGTCATGGAACATTATCCTCATCTTGACAATGGCATTTACAATGTCGTCGATAGGGTCATGCGTCCACTTGCCTTGAAACAAACTCGAAAACCCCAAAGTGATCGTGGAATGCCTAAAGCCCGTCACTCCATCTCATCATCCTCCGCCCATCATTATGGATCTTCATCTCACCATGGAGATGACGATGAAGATGATGATGCTTCTCGTGCTAGTACCCCATCTCCTACCACCTATCTTAACTCCCTTTCACCACTCAATTACCAAAAATACGACATTCCCACCTCTTCTCAACAAGACGATGATCTTCTCTTTGAGCGACAAACCGCTTTGCTCAATCAAACGCAAAAATTGCATGAGGAAGTTAGAGGAGGTTTCAAGTCATTCGAAAAAGCACTAAAAGGCGTCTTTAGCAAGAAGAAGAAGTGATGATGGTTGGCTAATATGTTTAGTTTGTTTGTTTAAGACTTGGTGATGTGAACTTAGTTCCTATTTTATGTTTACTTGTTTATGTGATGATAACCCGATTTAGTCGGATGAACTTGGTCTTGCTTAGTTTATTTAGGACCTCTAATTATTATGGATTAATTAGAATGTAATCATGCATCTTTATTCCATGAATTTTTGTTAAGTGTTTCATGCATATATGATATATTTGTTTCATGCATATATATGTTCACATAGGACTTGCTGCAACTTGATCACCTAAACAAAACTTTTCTCACAAAATTTTAGCAAAAATCAAATTTTGGGTCGTCTGAAAAGTATCAGATGAGCGGCCCCCTTAGCTCATAAGGGCGGCCCCCTTATCAATAAGGGGGCCGGCACCATAGATAAGGGGGTCGGCCATCCAGATCACGGGTTTTACTGTTTCTTTTTGCTTTTTGACTCTCTTTTACCTAGCCTCAGCTATCCTTACCCAGAAAACTCGAACACATTTTGGAAACTCTTGAACTAATTCAAATTCATTCCATTTCCAAACTATTCTATTCCAATAAATTCCCTCCAAATGTTTACTATCACTTCATCATCTTTGTAACATTTCGTATTTTCAGGCCATTTACGACGCCATTTAATTCACTACTTATTTTTTGTCTCTCGTCTCGTACGCGTCTACTTTTAATTCCTATTACATAATTAAATCATGTAAGCTAAAAATTTTCATTTAACGAATAAAACAAGAGAAATATGATTTTTATACACTATTTCCTGACATGAATAGTGTTGGTTCGTTTTTTTTAATTTTGCGAAACATTTTAGAATCATTTATATAATATTTATACGGGTTTTAAATTTATAAATATTATTTTACGAGACGATTGACCTACTTATACGATAACATTATACAAACGATAAAAGCATTATTTTATTTTTCGAAAGTAATAATTAACTTTTTATATTTTATTTGGTTACGTAAAGTGTTTACGTTTCGAGATAAATTTCATTTAGGCATTCTCGGAACCACCAAAATTTACCTACGCTTCAACGAATATTCATTATTATTTCCAAATGCTCAAGTTTATAAAAGTTTACCCATGGTTTATTTTGTGTCGTCCCATATATATAAACGAAGCTAGAATATACATTTCAAGTTTTACCCTTTAATAAATAAAACTACACTTCTACATTTTACTTACAACTTATAAAAGTGCAAGTAACTTTCATTTTCTTTTCTTTTTAATCCAAGATATTATGCTAGATATTACGTATTTAATTCCTTGAACCAATCCACACATTTGGAGACATAGAAACACAAATATTAATAACCAAGTTCATGTATATCTAGGGTTAGTAAGATTTTCCTTAAGACCTTCCTTATGTCTTTTGACTAGTCCTTGAAACATATAATACAAGTATACATCTTCACTCTTCATTTCATGAAGTAAATCAACTCCATTTCTCTCTTTTGTGCTTCATTTCCCACGTCCCAAATTAATCATCACAAACAATCCATAAAAATTTTATTCACAACATTCACAAGTATTCTTATAACATATTTAAGCCATTCCATGAAGATTTGAAGGCTTGTTAAACATTTACAAGGTTTAAACAAGTTATGGTGTTCTTGTTAAATTTGGGTTTTGATCACGAGAGTGTGATCTTTTTTTCATTCATCCCTCATTCACCTAAGGTCATCTAAAACTCTTAATATCTTTACTTTCATGATTTTGTGTATATATTATGTTTATATGGCTCATCACCATTTAGGATACTTAATAACATGTAAAATGGATTTTTACTTGTGATTATGGTTTTATATACTTTTTCATATGTCATGTGGAAGTTAAGAACATGTTATAATGGAAACATAAGCCCTATAAAAGTATGGTTAACTTATTAAGAAGTATGTACCTAAACTAGTTAATTAAAAGTTACTAAATAAGTTATAAGTGAAAGTGTTGTAAATGACTTAATATTATGGACAAGACTTGGACAAAATGGACTAATGGACTCTATAATATATAAGACATATGATATAAAAACTCATGGAGGACTCATGGTATTTTATTATAGATAAAACTAATTAAAACAAGTTTATATACATAAATACCTATTTATTTAAAAGGGGTTGTTTTGGTTCTAATTTTTACACAGCCATTTTATATTTTTATAGAATACTACATCTCATGAGGTTTCCAAAAATGTAAAGAACTCGAAAAACCGATTTATAACGAAGGAGATATGAATTTCGTAAGTTTACGATAATAAATACGTTTATAAAAATATTTTTATAAAAGTTACTGTTCACATCAGGAAAATTATTTTTGAAAACATCATAAATAAGTAGAGTTTTTAATTACGAAGACGTGCTCGAAAGAATCACTAAAAACGGAGTTAAAACGAATAAAATACGACATTTACGAGATTTACGATAACTAAATTTATAAAAATAAATTTATAACTGTCATGAACAGTAAAAAGTACTGTTCATCAGAGGACCCAAATTATGAAAATGTAATATTTTGATAACTCGTCTTAATACGAAAGCGTGGACATAAGAAACGTAAGAAACGGACTTGAAACGAGAAAATTACGCCATTTTCACTAAAGTGTTAATT
>BQNB010022885.1:0-60835 GCA_026074375.1 Tanacetum coccineum | reverse complement strand
AGTAAATGCGTACAATACAAAAGGTACATTGCGGATTTGTTGACGTCGTCAATGACTTGAAAACACAGGGTGTTATATCAACCTTGCCCGTGCAAGAGTTGAGTAACTTTCCTGTGGGAATCCACCTAAGACGAACATTACTAAAGATTCTACCCGTTGGTTTCCACCTAAGACAAGATCTAAGATTCATTGTAAACGTTTTTCTCCACATTGTCTTCCTAACTTCTTTAGCGCGTTCCAACTGATCAAGATAGGTTTTGGATGGTGGTTTGAAAGTTTCATAAAGACTGTTTTGATATGTGTAATCATATGGTTTCACTTTGTCTTTATCCAATTTTGATCTACTCTCCTTTTCAAGAGTCAAATTAGCAATTAAATTAGCAAGCGCAGCACGCTCATCAACACATTCAGACGCATTTTGATCAACCTGATTATCATTAGTACATATATTTGATGAATCAGGAATGACATTGCTATCATCCTTCTCCAAAACATATGTGTCGTTAATGGATTCAGGTTGCTCAGAATGTCGTCTCACATTGGCAAACACATCATTTTCATCATGGTTTTGTACCTGTTCCAATGGCGTATCAGTAGAACTTGATTCCGCAGGTGAGACCTCCTGAATCTTTGCCATGTAACTGTAATGTGCTTCCAATTCTTGTTCATCAATCTCTTCATCCGTGTCTTCTAGCCAATCAGCTTGCTCAGCTTGAAGTGGAACACCTTGTTCAGCTTGTTTGCACATCATCATCTTCTCCTTATGATACGCGTAGTCTTTAACCCGCTTTGGCTTCCTGCATTCCCTGGCATAGTGTCCAAATCCCTTGCAGTTAAAGCACTGTATCCCAGTCTTTTGCACTACCGGACTGCCTACTGTTTCCCTAGCCCCAGCAACTGTCACTGTCCTTTGATTCCCAAACTGCCTTGACTGATTGTCATTGTTATACCTTGGTGTGGTATCTTCAGTCTTGTTCGTGGAGTTTGAAGAAGTTCTAAGGTTGTTGTTGGTAGGTTTGTACAGCTTCTTAAAATACTTAGCAAGGAGTGCCAAGTTCTTTTGCATATCCTTATCCCTCCGAGCTTGTTCTGGATCACTGTCTTCCTCAGAACCGGACTCAGATTGAGGAGTAACTGGTTTGGCGATCTCTTTGCCTTTGTGTCTGGTAGTTGCACTTGATCGTGTGGAAGAAGATTGCTTGTATGATGGTGCATTCGATCTTTGAGGTTTTGGTGCCTGATAGTAGTTATCTGAATATGGTTGAGCAGCCGCAAGAAGTGCTAATGGATTTGCACTTCTGGCTAATCTCTCATCATTAACTTCGTTTTGAAACTGCTTCAGAACGTCAAACAGCTTGTGATATGAGACCGTATCTATTTCCTGTCTCTGCTTGACAACCGTCACAAATCTTGACCATTCTGGTTGAAGTTGTTGAAGAAATTGAACATTCACTTGCATTGGTGAAACTTGCAAGTTGTTCCTTGTCAACTCATTCATCAGTTTATAAAACCGGGAGTAATAAGACTCCATGGATTCTCCATCTCTAGAAGTAAACTTCCCAAATTCCCAGAATAGATTGGTCTTTACATCTTGTACGTTCAACGATTCCCCTTGTTGTAGCCTTTCAATGGCTGTCCACATCTCCTTTGCTGTGTTGCATGCATCAACAGTTGAGTAAATTTCATCCCCAATACCAGTCAGAATCAAGAAAATAGCTTCCTTTTCAGCTTGAAAGTAAAGTTTGTTCTCTGCTGTCATGTTGTGTATTGTCTCTACTTCTTCATGTGCAGCTACTGGTAGAATGTTCTCTGCTGCTTCAACTGCTGCAATGAGTACGTTCGTAGGCATATATGGACCTTCAAAGATGCACTTCCTCAGATATTCACCATTCGATTTAGTGTCAAGGTATCGTAGAAAACGCGAATGCCACTGAGAATATCTTCCTGGTCCAAGCATCGGTGGACGCTCTTTTGAACCAGCTGCCATTATATTGTTATGCATTTGGCTATCTGTGGAGGATGTGTTAACTGGAGTAGACATGATGAATGAATAGTTATGAATTATGAAGTGTGAAAGATTTTGTTGGATCTTAAGTGGATATGATGTGATTGAAGTTGTGGTTGTGTAAGCAATGCACGTTCACGGGATTTTACACGTCTATGATTAAAACCGATAAATGAATTAACGGGATTTTACAAAATCAATAGAAAACCGTGAGTGTTTTGATTCGGAATCAGCGGCGAAAAATTCCAAAAAAAACTGAAAAATGTCAATTTCTCATAGAAAACGATGTTTTTGGGCTTCGAAAAATCCTTAACCAGCTAAAGGGTGGTTACAGCGTGATCCGTCTCGTTTACCCTATTACCAAAATCTAAATTTGGTGTAAAAATAAGCTAAAAATGCTATAGAAATTTTTTTATTTTACTTAATTTTTCCCGAAAAAAGTGTCGCTAAAAAGGTGTCGACCGGAAAAAAATTTACGCTGTTACCAAAATTTGAATTTGATGTAAAAATAAGTTAAAAAGGCTATATAAAAAAATTACATATGACTCAACTTTTTCCGAAAAAAAAGTGTCGCTAAAAAGAGTGTCGTCTGGATACTCTTTTTTTTTTTTTTTAAATCACAAATCGCGCCAAAGGGTGTGAGCAAACCGCCGCCCCCCCCCCCCCCCCACCCCCCCCCCCTTTTCTGTTTATCAAACGCTTGTTTTTATATGAGTAACTCGCCGGGTATTATTATAATAGCAAACCGCTGCTGAAATTGACAACCCGCCGTGTATTAAGATAATGCAAACCGCCAGGGACTTAAGCAACTCGCTGTTTGGTAACTCGCCGTTTAGCAACTCGCCGTTTAGCAACTCGCCGTTTAGCAACTCGCCGTTTAGCAACTCGCCGTTTAGCAACTCGCCGTTTAGCAACTCGCCGTTTAGCAACTCGCCGTTTAGCAACTCGCCGTTTAGCAACTCGCCGTTTAGCAACTCGCCGTTTAGCAACTCGTCGTTTAGCAACTCGCCGTTTAGCAACTCGCTGTTTAGCAACTCGCCGTTGCGTCAACAAACCGCGTTGCTATTTTCCTTAATGTGGATCTTGTCCCCTAGCTAGTCAAACCGCCGTGTGGAACAAATAATTAAATAAGCAACCCTCCACGATGAACACAAGGTCGAATTTGACAAAATCACTCAAATAAGCTTTTCTATCCACGAATCAAAGCTCTAACATGCAATACTAAGAAGATATATGAAGATTAAGCTTCCTATAACATGTATTTCTTCTTGGATCGTCACAAATGAAGCAACTCTCCACGAAGAACACAACCTTTTAAAGCTTATTTTTCGAACTTGGAGCTTGTATAACACACGAAATTGATACAATACCTTGCCTCTTTTGATGTGTAGAACAGAGAAGATCAAGATTAAACAAACATTAGACCCTAATTTTTTTTTGAGCCGTGGTTATTTTTCACAAAAATAAGCCACGATTTGATTTTTTAAGCCAAACGAATCAATCATCGAATCCACCTTTGCTCTGATGACAATTGTTGGATCAGTAATCACTGCATAACATATATAATACATCGATTTGACTAGAAAAGTGAAAGAAGGTGGAGTTGTTTTAGAGAGAGAAGAAGAGAGAGAGAGCATATGAGTGTATATGGAAAATGAATTATTTAGAAATGAGCAACTAACTTTTCTAAGTGGAAAAAGTTCCCTTATATACCCGACACTTAAAAGTGAAGGCGGGATATTTAACTAGACCCGGGGCTCGGTTTTTGCTTGGGATTAAACCCCAAAAACTATACAATATTAGATTATCTATCGAGCCTGATCCGATAATATCCTATTACAACAGTAACTAAAATAAAGACCGAAGGCTACCATCGGAGAGTGACTTACTTCTTGTTCGACTCAATAAATTGAGGCTAACACGAATTAAGAAAGTCAAAAGGAAATGATGTAGATACTAAGTTTGCAAAAACATCAGTCTTGGGGAATCTGGTTTTACAACCACTCAAAAACCAATCAGTTGTTAGACAACCGAATGCGTTTAAATCTAAAAGACCTAAAATTTCAAAACCACGGTTTGCCTCCCAAGTTGATGTGGAAAAAGATTTGTCAAAACTAGTCACTCAACATTATTTGCCTAAGAGAAAAGAATATGCTTTTGCAAAACCTAATCATATGATTGCATCTAGATTATATAGGAACAGTTCTAAGAACATGCCAAGATTTAGTTCAAATGCCATGGTTCATAATCACTATCTAAATGAAGCTAGGAAAAAGACATAAGAAAGAACTGGGAACTCAAAAACTAGTGTGATGCCTTTTGCTAGATTTCAAAGCACTGCTGATGGTAGCAAACCAAAACCTAGGAGCACTAATCACTCAACTAGGAGTTTGCATGAATCTAAGAGTAGTTGCATAACAATAACGGTTGTGCCCATAGCTTATCACTTTAATAATTCTAATTCTTTCTCAGATTCCAAACACTTTGTTTGTTCTACATGTCATAAGTGTATCTTTAATGCAAATCATGATGCTTATATAACCAAATTCTTAAAAGAAGTGAATTCTCATGCAAAGACTCAATCCAATAAGACTAGAAACAGTAACAAGCCCGTAGAATAGAAAAGTCATACTCAAAAACCTGTAAGGCAGATCTTCACAGGACATAGATTTTTTTATAATAAGACTTCCGCTGTGTATGAGAAAACATATCCTAGATCTGATATTAGGTGAAAACCTACGGGTAAAATTTTCAAAACTGTTGGTGTTGGGAATTATGCATTCCTGACTTAGTACCGTTAGTTATATTAGTTAGTACCGCTAGTTGTAATTTGTACTGACAGTACAAAATGTTAGTACTGATCAGATAGTTAGTACCGTTAGTATAAAATAGTTAGTACCGTTTATGAGATATGCATGAGATATCTTAGGAAAGGATATGCATGATCTTTGTACGCGTTTTGTAAAGCCTATTAGGGTTTTCTTAGTCTATAAAAGGAACCCTAGGCATAGTTAGTAGATATAGTTCTAAACAGATCAATAGAGGTCGATTAGCAATCATAGTTTTGTAATCTGTAACCTAGGCAGATTCAAGTTATAATATAAAGTTCTTTTGTGATTCTTAATACTGTTCTTCTTAGCATTATTGATTAGTTTCCGCATAATCAATAGTGTTCAAATCAGTGTTTCATTATTGTTGCTTTAGAATTATCTAAAGGAACAAACCCTTTACAAGCTAAAGGTTAAGATCTATTCAGTAAACGATCCAACAAGTGGTATCAGAGCTTGTGTGGAAACTCTGAATAAGAAGAACTCAATTGTAAGATGGCAGAACAAGACACTCCTCCACCCACTATCACAGCAATGAAAATCCTTATCATTAGGAAGGGAGAATATGTTATTTGGAGCATGGTGAATGCGACAATATATATGTCACGCAGACCAAACCTATGGGTGTTATTGTCAATGTGATCTAGAAGAAGAGTTGCACCAACTGGGAGAAAACATCTGCTCCCTCTTGTCCTAAGAATGCCAAAATAACTGGCTGCTAAAAGGATCAGGAAATAGTTAAGAGCATCTTGGCTTTTGCAATCATGATGAATACCTCCTTATGTTTCCATGTTGCAGATGCTAAATACTCCTGGGCTGCAATTCCAATCAAGGTTTTGAGGTAATGATGAATCCATGAAGATGCAGAAAAATGTTCTAAAACAATCAGTTTGAAAATTTACTAATGCATCAAATGAAAAGTCACGTTACAAGGCTTATGATAGGTTCCAAAATACTCATAAGTCAATTGGAGGTTCATGGTGCTCCATATCAAAGGAGATATCAACCAAAAAGTTTACTAAGAGTCTTCTCTTTCTTGGAATCAATTGCTCTAATCCTGAGAAATAAGCCAGGACATTGATGAGAGGGATTGTTATTGATGACCTCTACAACTACCTTAGGGTCTATGGAAGATGAGATGAATAGGTCTTCAAGTTCAGCTTCTACTTCCCAGAACTTGGCATTTTCTTTCTTTGAGAACACTTGCAATACTAATGAAGTTTGTACTGCCAAGTGGAGATTTAGGTTAGTATACTGGAGGAATTAGTAAAGTTTAAATACACCATGTGACTCATAATGTAGCGTGCTCTTTTCGTTGCTCAACCAACAACCATCTCAACTTGAAAATGAGGATTTTTAGCAGATTGATGAAGATGACTTGGAAGAATTGGATCTTAAATGTCGGCTATGTTGACTGTCAGAGTGAAGAAATTCATTCAGAAGACAGGAAGGAACTTGGATTTCAAAGAAAAACAACTTGTTTCTCTTGATAAGTCAAAAATTGAGTGCTACAACTGTCACAGAAAAGGGCACTTTGCTAGGGAATGCAGATCTGGAAGGAATCAAGGGAGAAGATCTTATGGTGACAATGGCACCAACAAATGAATCTTCATCACAGGCACTGGTGGCTCAAGATGGTCTAGGAGGCTATGACTGGAGTAATGATTTTGAAGTAGAACCAGTCAACTATGCTTTAATGGCAATCTCTTCTTCAAGCTCATCAAGTTCTTCTGACAATGAGGTACAAAAATGTTCTAAACAATGTCTTGAATCTTTTAAAACTCTTCAAAAGAATTATGATAGTGAAAGAGAAAAACATAGCAGAGCCAGACTAGAAATTCAGGGTTATGAATTAGCCTTAGAGTCTCTAGAATCTAGAATACTTGGACATGAAAAGAATGAACTGGCTTGGGGTGAAAAATATGGGGGGGGGGGAAAAGGGGGGGGGGGGGGGGGGGGGGAAAAAAATTTCAAAAACTAATGAGCTTAAATGCAGAGAAATAAAAATTAACAACCTTAACCTGGAATTAGAGAAAGTTGTTAAGGAAAGAGATGAGTTAAAATTAAAGATAGAAAAATGGGAAGAATCGTCCAAGAATCTTGATGAATTACTCAACAGTCAAATGAGTGCTAGAGATAAAACTGGTTTAGGATATGACACACAATTGAATGAAATAAGTAACAATTGAAACTGATAGTGAGATTAGTTTGAGTGTTTTTGATGCCAAGATCGAGTGTTGAGAGTTCACACAACAAATGATAGGTTTTCCGAAGAGATGGTATCTTGATGTTCCCTTTCCTATACACAGGGAACTACCTAACCCAGAGTGACATTTCATTTGACTAGTTTAGATGAATATGTCATTAGAAAGCAAATCATTGAGTCAAAAAACAACTGAGCTTAATGCTGACATAGTAATCTAAAACTAGTGAGACTGGTCAGTAATACAAATGAAATAAATATGAAAAACTAAGTCTGTCAATGAATCAGTTGTGTCTACACCAAACATTACAAAGGACAAAGTCTCAATGAGGATTAGAACCCAGATGATGCGATGATGTGTCTGAAGGTTAGTCATGTTAGACTAAGAACTCAAACAGCTAAAATCAAGTTGATAAAATTGGTCAAACTTTTAAGAAAGCAGGAATGATTTAAGAAAATAAAAGCTTGCTTTGTATGTTAAGAGCACTGACCATTTGATCAAGATGTGATTTTTATGACAAAATTGCCCAGAACCTAGCTGATAAAATTGTGGTCAATATTGGTCAAAGGGTGGTCAAACCAGTATGGGATAATGCTAAAAGGGTTAATCATCAAAAAATTTCAAATAAATTGAACTACCCTCAAGCAAGAAGGACTTTTGTCCCATCAGGAGTACTAACCAGAACATGTTTGGTTAATCCTGTTAGGCCAAATGAGAAAAGAGCAGTACAAACTATTAATACTGCTAGGCCTGTTAGTACTGCTAGGTCTGTTAGTTACTGTTATTACTTGACCATTTGCCCAAAAACAGACAACTAGTTGTGAGTTAGAACTATTTTCACTATGGAATAGACAATGTAAGACCAAGAGCCTTATATTTACCAATCAAGAGGTCTTACTACACAAAACTAGCTTTTAGACCCAAAAAATTAAAACAAGATGTTAAAACTTTTAGGGTTCAAAATATGACTATTAATCAATAGATCTTGATTGATGATTAGTGTGTGAAGATCAAGGTGTAATTAGTGTGTGTGTTTAGAGAGAGAATTACCTAACTTGCCTTTTGATTAAATGAAGTTGTTACATCTATCCATGGCATAAATTTACTATTTATAGCCTTGGTTAGCTTGTTGACTAAACTTTCCTTACTAATCATATTTAGTCCTGCACTTTCATAATAGTGATTAAAGGTAGAACATTTCTTTATTTTATAACATTCTACCCCTAAATGGATCTACTGAGACTATACTTATTATCTTTTTGATGAGACTTCTTCTTATTCTTGAACACTTGATTTGAAAGTAGTCTGTCATTTTCTTTTTTCTTTGAAGCTCGAAAACGCTGAGGATTTCTTTATGAAAGTTGAGGACGATCTTGTAGCATTCTCTCCTGATGTAATTTTCTCTCAACCTATATGACTTGATAGATTTCTTTATACTAAAGTATCATAACTCTACTCTCGAACTCAAAATCAGCATTCTCAAAAGCTAACTTTGACCTTCTTTTGCAACTTAGATTCTTTATAGCTTGAAATGAAATCTTTAACTTTGCAAATTGATCTTGAATGTGATTTCAATCCACATATTGTTGCTGACGAAAGATCTTGAATAAGATGATATTGATTGAACATTTCTTGTAGAAGACTTAAACACTTGACTTTTCACATGGAATTCTTCATTCTCTTTAATGCTCCCCCTCAATCACATTTCCATTATTGAATATTGAAGTAGCTAAATTGATTGTCTGAAGACATTGTCTAATATTCTTGAGAAAGTAATTCCTGCAAATGTCGAACCGGCTATCCGATCGTCTTGAAAGTTAATGAAAAACACTACAGCTTATTCAAAATACTTAATGAAGTAACCTCAATCATGAATACGAATCTTATCTTCTTAATCAAAACTACTTTTACCATCTACGATTTCTTTCGATTCAATTTTCTTTGCTGTATCTTGATTTGTCCCATTTATTACTTGTTTATATCTTATCCCATTTCATATACTTGATTTGTACTTACGTTCATAGCTATATCTTCTCCCCTCATGATGATTATGATCCATCATGAGCATCATGACCATATAAGCTTCTAAAATAAGTTTCGCTTGAAGCCTATCCTTTAAAATACGTTTTATTAAAATCGATAAGCATAACTTTTCTTGCTAAAAATCAAATAATATCCCTTTATCATTAAACATACTCCCCAAAAATAACCCATAAGCTCCCTCAAACCAACAAACTTGATCGCAATCATTCCCGTGAAGGTTGAAAGGTAACTTTTGTTGTTATAAGACTCGTTGAATATGTCATGTTTGTGTAATGTAGAGATGTTGTTGTTGTATGCTGCTGAAGATGAATGGAGAAATAGTATCAGAGTAAGAACCATCTTCCACTTTAACCATGAAGTTCATATATCACAAGATCATGCTTTGAAAATTTTCATTGAATGGTATTTGAAAAATATGACCAAATCAATATCTCGATGATAAGGATGCGGAAATATGATCATAAAATCCCAAGAAGCATTGATCTCGTGAACTTAGTGTAAAATAATTTTTCAATGATAAAATCAAAGAAATGCCGTTTTGTGTTTTTGAAAATAAACTCCGAAGAAACACATAACACCTAGATCACATAGATTACTAGTTAACACTTATTTGAATCATTAATCAATCATTTTCAAATTAGTGACCTACGTTCAGCGTTGGCATCATGTTAGCACTAGTAGAATTTACATTCAATTATTATGAATATGTTATAGCATCACTCTCGAATGTTTCGGCAATGTCACAAATACATGAAATGTCACAAATACATATATCATTGTACAATACAAAAAGGTACATTTGTGTCCTAAAGATATTTCATTGAATATGCTTGTGCAAAAAACTATAAGTTGATATGTATAGTATGCATAGTTTTTGACATTTTATGAGTATATAAATGATTTTCCTAACCATTTTTATACAACACACATCTTTTGTAAATATTATACATTTATAAAAAGAATATAATTATGTGTGTGTTAGAACAGTGCAAGCACAAGCAAAGTTTAAAAATATATTTTCTTTTACTTAATTACCAATGTATTACTATAATCTTTTATTTTGTTTAAGCAACCCAAGGTTAAACCACGCAAGAAGATGAGAAGATTCAGACATTTTGTTGGAAGAGAGATAATATGTATAAGCCTCTCCACTTTTCAACTCCCACCTTTTTCATTTTGCGTCTCAGTTGATTCTTCTTCATCATTATTCTTGTCACTTATGACAACTTTAACATTTTCTTTCATTTGTTTTAATTTAAAGCTTTATCACTTAAGTCCTTTTGGCATTCGAAACATGTTGATTTACACCTCAAACTCCATCACCTAGACCTAACATTCCTAAATTGGAAGGAAGACTCCGGGGTAGATCAATTCCGGTTCTGGAAGATCATAGGAGTATTTTGGGAGTAACTAAATCACACCATACAACTCAATCAACATACACCAAGATAATTCCTTTAGAAAGAATGTCTCTGAAAACCATGATGAAAATCTGAAATCATATCATGAGATTTTGATGATATCAAGAAAAAGTAGAACAATCACTCTGTCTGTTTTTTATATGCGGTGGCATTCCTTTTTCTGCTACTTTTCTCTTTTTCTTTTCATGTGTTGTTCTTGCTTTTGAAGCACATGACATATACTTTCATTTTTTCAAGTATACGATTTCTCATTTCTCTCTTTCTATTTTTCTCTCACAAATCTCTCTTTCTGTTTTTCATCATTCTCACAAACATCTTATGATGAAGAAAATTTTGATCTTTAAAAGTTTTCAATCATTATAAAAGACACTCCCCCTTAACATATGCCGAGAAACATTTTTAACATGAAGCTAAAAACGCAAAAATACAGATATGTGAAGGATTTATCATATTGTTATCCACATTATTAGGATTGTGTACCTCAGCAAGAGCATCTGAACCATAATGAGATATATTTGCCATGAGTGAAACTTTGGCAGTGTTAAGTTCATCACAATCAGAGTCATATGTATCTAAATCATCGGCTTGATAAGCAACATTGTGGGTAATGACAGTCTATGTGGCTTGACCTTCTTCAATTCCCGGATCTGCTAAAAATGCGAGTTCCTCATCATGTAGAATTTGACCACTTGCTTGAGCTTATACTAACAACACTTTATCCTTAAACCATGAATCATCCCGTTTCCTCTTAGGTTTAGTGCACTGTCTGGACATGTGTCCTTCCCCTTTGCAGTTGTAACAAATAACAGTCCTTTGTTTCCTAGAATTGCTTCCAGTTACTCCTGGAGTGTATGTCCTTGTAGTATCCATAGCAAAAGAAGTTTGTCTCCCATGAATTGGTTGTAAGGTCACTCTTCTATCATTAATGGTGGCTTGTTGCCTAGGGTTTGACGAATTCCTTAGCTGATTATTGGTAGTAGGATAGCGGGAAGTGACAACAACAGTCAAGAAAGACATCATGTGATTGATGGCATCAATGGGATCATCACCTTTTTGGAACACTAGAACAATTAGACCTGAGTCTAGTTGGGGAAATTCAGGTTGCTGGTTAACTGTGGGAGCATATTCCAATTGAGAGATGGATGATGATGGAGAATAAATATTGTGGTGAACTGATGATTGATAATCATTGGATGGATAAGTGATTAAAGAGGTGTTGATGGTTGATTGGGTTAGTTTGTTGAGAACTGATAAGGGATTCCATACTGTGGAGACTGTTTTAGTGAAACTTGTGGTTTGAAATTGAAAAGTTTTGTTGTGGTTTTGATGAAGTTTGATAAGGAGACTGGTGGTCATCTGATGGGTTGCAACCAATGCAAGCGAATCTGAGTTGCGTTCATGCATTAAACGAACTTTATTTGCATGAAATTCACGTTGTCCTAAGTAAGCATGAAGCTTATCAATGTTAGTTGTGTGCAAATCCCGAACCAGTTTGACATCTGTCACAAATTTGCTCCACTCAGAAGGAAGAGTATTCAAAAACTTAGTGTTCACTTGAAATTGTTCTAGTTTTATATTGTAGATGTTCATGTCTTTGAGTAGCCAGTGAAGAATTTCAAGTAGAAATCATCATAGTGTTGCTCCCTTCTTTATAACAAACATGGCGGGTATTATCATAAAGCTTACATTCTCTTTCCTTTGTTTTTCGTAATGATAGTTCTTGCCATGAGAAGTTGAATTCTTTCCAAATTTTCCATGTATTCAATGATTGCTAACAAGTGATATACCTCTAGAGGAATCCTTGGAGAATGATATTTGTTGCCTTTTAATTCACATCGGCTTTGAATTGCTTCACGTAGCCAGATAATAATTCAGAATATTTCTTATGTTTTGGTATAGTCACTTCATTCTCCTCCAGATGTAGGCCTGATATTGTGGACCAATTTTCAACGGATTTCATAGGTCATTCTTCAATGTTGTCTAATGCATCATGTTATAGCCTCCATTATGCTTTTCCAAGAATCGTACATATTCTTTTCCAACATAGTTGGACGATTGTCAGCACCCGAAAGAATCGCTTTGTCAGCAAGAGTCGTCATTGTGAAAGTTGTATGTTAAAAGATTACTTGTTTGATCAAACGGTGATTGAAAGAAATTGTGTTTGAAGGTGTTGTCTTTTATGTGTTTTAAGTTGTGAGTAACTACACGGGATTTGTACATTTCTTGATAATAAAACTGGGGGATGGAGGAAACCAATCAGTGAATGTTTCCGGGATTTTACAAGTCACCTAAATAAACACGTATAATAATTTGTTGGTGTTATTAACAATTTTGTGAGTATTTAAACTTAGTTGCAAGTTCGTCACCAAATGAAGTTGTAATCGTGTCGATCAAAGGGAATTGCAAATTCGTTGATAAAGGTATGCTTGGTATGTGTTTAATTACACATACCCTTTTTGCTTATTCCCATGCTATTTAATCCATTACACAACACTAATATTTAACAAATTGCTAGAAAGAAAATTAAGATAGAATCTTTAGATGAAGAGAAATAATAGAAAGGAAAATTAGATTGAGAGAGAAGTGTGAGTTACAAGTTATGGGTGAAAAGTAAAGTAACTAACACCCTTTCACCAAGTGTGGGTGAAGGGGTATTTATACTCCTAAGGCACTTGGGCTTTCTATAAACCATGGGCGGGCTTGGCACCTTAACTTGGGTCTTTGAGCACGAAACACAGACAATATTAGATTACAAATCTCCAAGCCCCCGTGAACTCACAAACTAGCCTTATTACATTAACAAGACCTAGTTTGACTTTTTAAGAACCGATAAACATTCTTGTTGTGACTTAATATAATTAAGGCTAACAATCTCCCCCAATGTGGAGGTCTCTTTCTCTAAAAATTCTCTGTATCACTGAATGACTTTGAAGAATATGACGTTTAATGTTTATGCTTTGCCTTGTTTTGGTCCTGTCTTGTTGTAACGGCCTTTGATCATTCATGCTTTGTGATCTTGATTTTGAGCCTTTATCATTTTGACTTTGGAGATTTGAGATCGTTATTTGCATTATCTCCTTGAATTGAATCATCTTGAGGTGACTTCCTTGAGTCAACATGTGCTCTTGACCAAATGCTATTCTTTGTTACATTCTTGTTTGACATTATGATTTTATAGTCTAACAATCTCCCCAATTGATGATTCTTTATTTGACTTGAGGCTCTTTGATCGGTGTGGGAAGAGTAGATATAATCAACTATGCTTGCGTTGAATGATTGACTTTGAAAGCTTGAGAATGAGCATGTGGTTTATGAATCCGACTTCGCTGGAATGAGGCTGCAACACTGTCGTCTTATCCTGAAATAAAACAGTTAGCAATAAAAGATGAATTTGGCTTTGTCATTCATCTTGAGTTCGGTTGCATTAACCTCCGGTTTCCCGTTTTATGTATAAATAATATACTGTGATCAGGGTTAGATTCAAAGAATCTCATTGACAGGGTTTCCAGCCTCAAAGCCGTAGGATTTTCATTAACACAGATGTATTAGATTCACCATGCCTTGCGCAGCTCTCTAATTACCGGAATGTCTCAATAGCGACAACACGGTATGAGTAAGAGTGAATCAGATAGTTACTATCTTTCTGATTAAGTCGTCAATTCATTTACTGGACCAAAATTGATATACCAGTTATCACAAGACATTGATTCATGTAGAATCTGGCATAGTCACCTACCATGAGCTTGTGTGAATGTTGGACTTTCTTAAGCTGGTTTTCCTATTCTTTCACTGTGAATACTTACGTATCACTCAGAGGTTCTGGCAAGCATCTCAAAGGATAATGCGTAGGACTATTTGTTACAACTTGATGATCTTTCATGGTGTGCAACAATGGTATTTTGACATTGTGTCATAATGTGATTGTGCTAATTTGATCTCTTCTTGGCCTCTTTAGGGGACTCGATTTGTGCACTTTTGGTTTTGGTAAGCCAAGGCTGGGAGCCAGATTGCCACCTATTTCTATATCATAACAATCTAGAGTGATGATGTCAATAGATAACGTGGTGTATTCTCCGTGACAAGTGAGACAAGTTTCTTTTGAGAGAATACCCGAATGGTGGGAAGGGTTGTGCTTGACATCACTGGAGTCCTTGATGTAGTCTTCAAATATCAACAATCACTGTGTGATTTTGATAGAATATGTATTGACCCGGGGGTTTCTGACTAAGGTGTAAGGGTGGGCTTCTTTCTTTTCACCTTATGTCCTTACCATTTCTTTTTAATTCTTTTCAACCCCTTTCAATGCCTTACCCAAGACGTCAATTACTAACACTTTGTTATGATTGTTTAGTGTTAGTCTCTTTCTTAGTCGGCATTTTTTGTCCTTATAAACATTTTCTTCTCCATTCAGCTAAGGACAGCTAATTTCTAACGATGGAGTGTCCTTGGGTAGATCCCTCCAGGTTCTGGTTGGATCGTAGGACTTATACCTCTAACTTCACCTTATGTACTTCAGAATCGTCGTGAATTTAATAAGGTTGTTGGGTTTAGAGATTCGGAACCATAAAAACCATTTTCTGACATTGTTATTTTCAAATACTACCCTTCTTACACATGTGGCCTACGAGATTCGAATTTGTGTCAGCACATGAAGGAAAGAGGTTGCCACTTTGAGTCTTTAAAGATCAAATTCTTCCTATATCATATTTTATTTACATTTTTCTCCCGTATTTTAAATAATAAAAACACTTAGTTTTTGAAATACCAATTGAATTAAAATTTGACATGAAAAATTCCATGGGGAGAAAAATTATACCACGATATTGCATGAATTCAGATTCCAACAGCTCCCTTCAACAGTATATGTGCGGCATTAGCATTCCTAAATATTTATTAAAATTTGGACATTGCGACTATGAAAACTTGATATGACACACAAAATGTTGAAGACGGTGTGAGATGCCTTATGTGAACAATGGTATTAAATTAATTGACATTATAATGTTTTCACTTTTTAATATCTACAAGATGTGTTTGGATACATAAAATTGACATTTATGAGATGTATCTGACACATTAAAAGGCTTTGTTTTAAAAAGCTCCCCCTCAGAAATTGATTTGAGGAAGAGAGTGTTGAACACACAATTTTAACAAATACCACTTTTTATGGAGAAAATACCACATAAAAATATATTGTAGACAATTTGACCTTGAAAAGTTCTTTTTGAAAATTGTGTCTCATCGAGTTTAAAAAACATGATTAGAAGACTTCTCTTCTATTTTATTCTTTGTGTAGCGCACTGAGAGGCTACACTTACCTAAACATTCTGGATTCCGAGTTTATGCACTGAAATGCTACATAAGTCATGAGAAAACATTTTTTAGTGAATATGACATGTATTGAAAGCATTTGAAACCTCGCTCGAACTGCATTTACACGCCGTGTCGATGTTAATCAACATTTTCTAAGTACGTAAACTGTTATCGATTCCAAGTGACATGTCGAGAAGTCGAGAAAGATTCTTTTTGGTATTTTTGAAAGTTTGCTTTATATTTTTATATTTTCTTTTTGTTTGTTTTATATTTTTGTATTTTCTTTTTCAATTATAAATCAAAAATAAAGAGAGAATAAAAATATTTACAAATCGAAGTTTCCATTAGCAGTGACAGTTGTGGCTAGAGTTGAAGTGGATGAAGTTGAATCAGGTTGTTGACGTTTATTTGATGCATCAGTAGTAGTGACAGCGGAAGACTTTAAAACAACTTGATTTTCTCCATTGAAATATTCGTCGAACAAAGGACCGAATAGCAAATCTAGCTCATTTGACGTTGTTACTGTCTTAACTGCTTGATGAACATCTGTTGACACTGTGGTGCGAGGCTTGAACCGTTTTGTTCAAACGTCGTATTACATTGAGGCTCGAGGCTTGATCTGTTGTAATCAAACGTCATTTGACATTGAGGTTTGAGGCCTGAAATGTTGTGAACAGATGTCATTTTTCTGTATCATCATCGGTGAATCCACTTTGACAATGGTTTCTGAGATATCAGCCTTTTTAGCAACCATACTCTGAGATTTTCCTTGTTGATATTACATAAGGTACCTGTACTTAAATCAAGACTTTGTTCCTTCTGAACATTGATTGATGTACCTGCACTTACATCCAGAGTTTGTTTGCATTCATGAATATGAGGGATATCTACATTTGAACCATGTGGGGGTTCACTGTCAACCTTGCTTGTGCAAGAGTCGAATAACTTTCCTGTAGGAATCCACCTAAGACCAACAGATTTGAAAATTCTACCCGTGGGTTTCCACCTAAGATCAGATCTAGGAGATGTTTTCTCAGACACAGCGGAAGTCTTATTAGGAGAAAACCTATGTCCTGTAAAGATCTGTCTACTAGGTTTCTGAGTATGACTCTTTTGATCTACGGGTTTGTTACTGTTTGTGGTCTTATTGGATTGAATCTTAGCACGTGAATTTACTTCCTTCAGGAGTTTTGTTATACAAGCATCATGATTTGCATTAAAGACACACTTATGACATGTAGAACAAACAAAGTTTTTGGAATCTGAAAAAGAACTAGAACTCTTAGAGTGATCTGCTTTGGGCACAGCCGTTATCGTAACGCGACTACTCTTAGATACAGGCAAACTCCTAGATGTTTGATTGTTGCTCCTAGGGTTTGGTTTCCTATCATCAGTAGTGGTTTGAATTCTCGCAGAAGTAGGCACACTAGTTGTTGAGTTCCTATCTCTTTCTTGTATCTTTTTCTTAGCTACATCTAGATAGTGATTATGAACCATGTCATTTGAACTAAATCTTGGCATGTTCTTAGAACTATTCCTAGATGAGCTAGATGCAATCATGTGATCAGGTTTTGCAAAGGTGGATTCTGTTTTCTTAGGCAAATAATGTTGAGTGACTGGTTTTGACAAATTCTTGTTCACATCAACTTGGGAGGCAAACCGTTGTTTTGACATTTGAGCCCTTGCAGATTTAAACGCATTCGGTTGTCTAACAACTGATTGGTTTCTTAGTGATGGTAACACCGGTTTCCCCAAGACTGATGTTTTATCAAACTTAGTATCTACACTATTTCCTTTTAACTTCCTTAAGTCATTTTTTAAAGCAGCAATTGCAAAAACCTTTTCCTGAATCTGAGCTTTTAATTCAGCATTATTAGCAAGCAAAGATGTTGTCTGTTCTGTAGTCTTAGATCTCGTGATTTTAATAGAATCATACAAATCTTTGTAATGCTGTTTCAAAGTCTCATTTTCCTTACGTAATGTAGCCACACTATGTTCTAATTCGATGTTCATTGTTTCAAGTACATCAATTTCCTTTTCAATCTTGGCTTTATTACTTGTTTCATTCAAAATTTGACCATGTTGCCCTGATTTTAAAGATTGATTTTGATATTTAAGTTCGAGAGCAATGCAATGTGCTTCCATTCTTGAAAAATCTTTTTGAAATTGGGCAACTGTCTCTTTGAGCAAAATATTTTCAGACTCGAGTGATTGTTTTGAGTATTCAGTTGTCTGGTTATCAGGTGATGAATCAAGCATAGGACTTTTAACTTGACATGTTTCAGGATACTGGTCAACCCTACCTTCAACAATGATTTCAGGTTGCTCAGTATGCTGTTGTCCTATAGCAAAGATATTGCATTCAGCAGTCAATTGTACCTCAGCCATTGGCTCTTCGTCATAAATGGGTCTGATATCTGCATCATCAGCATCTGTATCATTCCCTGACCTGCTGCTATCATCTTGCACTGTTGAGTCTGTCCTAATGCTTTCTGTGTCAACCAAATCAGCATCCAATGCTTTACCCGTATCAATCTTACTCTCTTGCGTCTGCATCTGTCTTTTATTCACCCTTCTTTCATACTGTCTTTGATGACGTGTTCTTTCAGCAACGGACTTCTTAACATTACCCAGGTGTTGGAGTAGTGTATCTCTGAAGTGTTGAACCTCGAGTCCAGTGTATTCAACAAAGTACGTGTCTGTCATTTGACTGTCATAATCCAATGTAAACTTTGAATTGATGAACTTCTGGAACTGGTTGTTTACCACCCAAAAGGCTGCCATGGATCCATCTTCTTGAAATTCATCTTTGTCAAGTTGCTTTTGTAGTTGATCTACGTTAAGGAGCATTGTACTTGTGAAAGTATCAACATCTTGACCAAAGAGTGACATGAATGCCCGTTTGAATCCATGTTCGATGCGAGTGCCTTTTAAGTCATCTTTTGAAAGAACTTGAAGGTGTGAATGAAGAGATCGAAAATATGCCATGCATCTTTCTTTTGCTTTTGACATCTTGTATTTGATTGCATGCACATCTTTTGTTTCAGAATTCAAGCTGCATTCCTTTACTAATTTGCTGGATGCAGTCTCTGAATTACTGTCTTCTTTCTCAGAACAAGTGTTTTGTATGACAACAAAATCAACTTTCAATGAATCAACATTCAATGCTGGAATTGGATGTATTGGATGTGAATGATCTTCTTGTGTTTGCATCAACTTCTTTTGTTTCAACAATTGTGGAGTTCGTTGTTGATGAAGAATTAACTCAAGCATGTATTTCCCGAGGGAATCCATGTTAAAGATCATTGCATCGTAAAATGATTGAGCATCATATCTTGTATAATTCTGCATACGCGCTTTTAATTCTGAATTGAAAGCATTTTCAAACGTTGTTCTGAGATCAGTCAAAGTAGTTGTGCAATCAGTCCTAGAAAGTATATCTTTAGTAAGATGTTGTTCTAGTAAATCCAAGTCTTGAGAGAACGTTCTCTTGAAGATAGGCATCGTGCCATAATCTTGTAAAGTTTCTGAGAGAAACTTAAATAGAGACTTGATTTCTTTAAGACTGTGCATGCATCTACTTCTTGAAAGTTGTGTCTTCTCTTGAATGTTAGAATTTGAACACGAAGAAACTGTGACATTCTGAAGAACACTTGATGTTTGAGTTTGCAAATTGGTATTTGAATTTGACATTATGAATGATGTTGTTGTAAATGGATATCGGATCTTAAGTGTTATGAAGTGATTGATTGTGGTTTTAAATGAATTAACGTTCACGGGATTTTACAAATCTTTGATTAAAACCGAGAAAAGAATCGTATCTTTCGCGGGATTTTACAAAATCAAGAAGAAACCGTGAATGAATAATTAATTGACATTTCAAGTATGATTAAGTTGATTGTTGGTTTGATTGGTTGTGTTTGTTGTGTTGAGTAATTGTCCTTTTAGTCCGAATTAAAGTCCAAAGTCCTTGTAATTAGTCCTTGAAGTTTGTTTTGTCTTGATAGGAAAACGAGGGTTTTGCGGCTTGCGACTAAAATGTGTAACAGCAAAAGGTGTTACAATAATCCGTCTCATTTTTCTCTTCAATTTGAGAGGTCACGGGCCTGAAACGGACTTACGGATCAAAAGTTATGGCAGTTTTACTGAAACCCTTTTCTTCACACAAGATTTCTAGACAAAACGCAGTGCTATTTGTCAAAACGCAACTATCTTTGATCAAAACGCAGTCACTTTTCTTAGTCAAGACGCAATCACTTTTCTTGATCAAAACGCAATGAAACTTGGTCAAAACGCAATTGGTCAAAACGCAACGAGTCTTGGTCAAAACGCAATCAATAAATTAATTGGACAGAGTAACGTCTAGTCAAAACGCAATGATGGTCTTCAAAACGCAACCTGTGGAGTCAAAACGCCAATGGACTTTAGTCAAAACGCAACGGAATCTAATCAAAAAGCAATTGGACTTCTTGTCAAAACGCAATGACTTTTGTCAAAACGCAACGACTTTTGTCAAAACGCAACGACTTTTGTCAAAACGCAACGACTTTTTGTTAAAAACAACGATTTTGTCCAAACGCAACGACTTTTGTCAAAACGCAACGACGAACACTCCTTTCAGTTAGGCAAAAAACGCCAGCCAAGAAAAAATCTTCAAACTTTCTTGTAAGCTACGAAATGATGTTAAAACCACTTAGTAATGATGCAAGGAAGTGATCTAAGCCCAAAAGTACAAGTCTTTAACACATTTAACCACGAAACAAAGATCAAAGTTGATTTTTTTCTTGTTTTTTTCTTTATTTCGAACCAAAGAAAAAAACCAACAAAAAACCTACGAAATTCAATCACTAAACACCCCTTTAGCTCTGGTACCACATGTTATCCCATGAGTTTAATCCATTACACAACTATGTTCTTTACCAAGATGCTAGAAAATAAGAAGAAATCTTAGAGAGAGAAAGTAGAGAGAGAAACAATTAGATTAGAGAGAAGTGGTGAGTTTCAAGTGAAGTGAAATGTAACCAACACCCTTCACCAAGTGTGGTGAAGGGATATTTATACTAGCCTGGCACTTAGGCTTTCTAAATGGGCCGGGCTTGGTTACATGGCTTTTTTGAGACCGAAACACGACAATATTAGATTACAATCCCAGCCGTTGAACCCAGATAGCCTTATTACAATACAGACCTAGTTTGACTTTCTAAGACCGATAACATTCTTGTTTGACTTAATATAATTAAGGCTAACAATTGTGAAATGATTTAAGTTGATCGAACAATGATTAGTGATTGTATGTTAAAAAGGGAGGATTGATTGTTTGAAATGGTGCATTGTTGTACAGTTTGTTAAGATTACAGGTGAAAATTTTCAGTGGAAAATTTAGTCCAAAGTTCCAATCGCTCCCTCTAACTCGCTGTAAAAGAGACTTGACAACGCGCCTATCAAGAAAGAAAATTAGAAGAGTTTATGTTCTCAACTCGCTAACAAAAATCTTCAAAACCTATAAGTCGCTGGCCTCAACTCGCTAGCCTCAACTTCGCTATGAAGAAGCCTTGACAACTCGCTAACAAGAAATCAAATAAACAGAGTTTCTTTTCTCAAGTCGCTAGAAAATGGTCTTCAGATAACCTGTAACTCGCTGGCCTCAACTCGCTATTAAGAAGCCATGACAACTCGCTAACAAGAAATCAAATGGACAAAGTTTCTTTCCTCAAGTCGCTAGATAATGGTCTTGAGATAACCTGTAACTCGCTATCTCCAACTCGCTACCTGCAAGAAAAGTTAACTCGCTACCTGCACAAAAAGACAAGTTGCTGACACAGTACGACCTGACAACTCGCTGACACAGTGTACTAGTCTGACAACTTACCAGAACAGTACCACAACTCGCTAAGAAGATCTTCAAACAGAACCTTAACTCGCTAGAATGAAAAACATGATTTTTCACCTAAAAACGTCTAAAAATCACCCTTTTGAACGTTTTTGCTTGGTTTCTTTTGCACAACTTGGTACTAGAAGGCTATAGCAACTATAACAACATAAACTTTAACATCACAAACGTCAAGATCAAAGAGAACCAAGTACAAGACTATAAACCTTCAAAAACCAAACTTTTGATCTAAGCTAACCAAGAAAACGCACACACAATCTAGCTAATCATCCCATGAGCTCTGATACCAATTGTAGGATATTGGAAATCATAACACAATGGAAGATAGATGGATTAGTCAAGTCTAGAGAGAGAAAGTTAGAGAGAAAAGCTTTTTAGTGAGAGAAAGTGAACTTGTATTATGAAATGACTAACCACCTCTTCCAAGGCATGGAAGAGGCTTATATAGTAAGTTACAAACCGGCCTAAAGGCCTTGGTAGAAAGTTTACACGTTGGGTTTAATACACGGCCCATTATCGAATGATATACATTAAACGCTTAACTATGAGCTACAATAAACAGTAAAATACACGGGGTGACCGAGTCTTTTTCTAATATCTAACAGTTTATTCTTCAACAATTCCCTAGAACAACTTACTAACTAATGAGAAATGATTTTAGATGATTAGAGTGAAGAATGGGATGCCTCTAACCCTGAATTTCGTGCTCTATTTATACTTGAGGATGGTGCATCAGTTGCTAGAATTTGGGGAGTGAAAGGTTGCACAATCATTGCAATCATTTATGACTTGGGAGTAACTGTAGGAGAAGTGCACCGTCAGGAAAATTGTGCGCCGCACTTGGTGTGTAATTAAATAGCATTTACTTCGTCTTGAAGTACGCCGCACAAAGATAATTGTGCGCCGCACTTTGGACAAAAGGTGGGATTGCATCCCTATATTCAACCCTCAGAAAGGGGTAACCGTTCAAAAACAAACAAAAAGGTTAACACACAATGACCAACATGAACCATTGAAAAGATAAATTATCTTAAAGGCCAAAGCCTGGATCAAAGTAAAGACGTTCAAAGGGTACACACCACCCTTGGGGCCAAATTAACACCAACATGGTGACCTTCATTCAAACGTAGATGGAAAGGGCTTCACAAGATCAGCAGGAGGAGACATTGGATTTAAAGATGGAGCAGAGGATGGAGTAGCTTTCTTGGAGGAAGGCACATGAATTTGGGTCCTTGAAGGAGCAGGCTTCTGTAACGTGGGAGGCTTCTTCGACAACAGAGCTTCAATCGGAGCTGCGACATCTGCTACGAACTCGTCCAGCCAAAGGAACGTAGCAGTGGAAAAATCATTGCTAGCCTGAGTATGCTCCTTCTTGTACGAAGAACGATATCCTTTAGCCTTTGATAAGTCAAAAGGCTCCTTCATGGCAGCAACCTGCTCATACGCTCTGCAGCATCCATAAGTAATGGCGGAAGACACCAACGTACCAACAAGCCTGCCTAGCTCATCACTATGCACCAACTCCATGGCAGCATAAGGTATGACCTTTGACACTACATCCCTCCTATCTTGCTTGAGCTCCTCAACCTCTCTACGAAGAGATGCCTCAACAGCCTCCAGTCTAGCCTTCTCCGCCTTTAAGGAATCAACCTTCGACTCAAGGGTCGAAAGGGTCACTTGGTAGTCTGCCTATTTTTGGCTCTCTAGCATCATCCTATCAAGGTTACCTTTGTGCTTTTTAACATTGGCAGTCAGTGAAGAAATCTTCTCTCAAAGAGCATTTACAGAGATTCTATCAAACTCTGTCATAACACTTCACATTTACTTGAAGTATTCCAAACATTCCTCCCGCACAAATCTTTTCCCCCCCCCTTTAAAGCCCCCCCTTGATAACATCAGCTTCACCTCTCATCTTCTCAATAACCTGCAAAAACTCATAGGCCCTCTTGTTAACTGCATTATCCACCACAGCCTGTCGCGCATAACAGCGGTCATGAAGATCAAGTAGTTCCAAATCCATTTGATTATCCAAATGACCTTTCCAAGCTGGTGGAGTGATAGCGGAGATCTTCAGGTGACAGGCATTAGCATCTTTAAGCTCAAAACAGTCAGGGAGGCCTAAAGAACATATAAAGATGACAAAGGATGAATAAGCAAATCAATACCTTCAGAGAGAACTAAATGAACTAGAAATTTACCCTCATCATCATCAGATATGGAAAGAATAGGAGCATCATCCTTACACGAGGTTTGGCACTACCCATCCGACACTTAATGACCCGGAGGCTAGTTTCCTCTTCACAGGAGGCCTTGAAGAACCTCCCCTCATTTTACACTTCCTCTCTTTGATGCGGGCAGCTACACTCCCAGGGTGCACAATAAACACACCGGCTTTTGGACTCTCCCCTGAATCTGTGGTAATCTCTGCAGGCTGAACTTCAGGCTCCTCAACATCTTTAGGAAGCTCCGTATTCACTGAGGCAGAAGGGGAACCAGTACCAAATCCTGGGGATGGCTCCTTAGGCAGAAAAGCAAGGTCATCATCATCTTCGGTATAGATAAAGTTCCTGAAAGCCATCTCTGCAAAACGAAGAAATAAATCATATATCAGCAAAAAAGAAGACTAAAGGAATAATCGAGAAAGATAAATACCCTTGCCGCCCACAATGATCGCAGGCCGTTGTTGGCCAAACTCCCACGAAGGCTTAAGGCCAGCTAAAAACATAATGGGATCATCAAACACACGAACACTTGTAGGATATCGACAGACCTGAAAATAAGGATTCAGCTATATTTGGAGGACTTATCTTTGAAGATTTGAATTATAGCCTGTTTTTCATCAAGTAGGAAGTTGTTGGGTACTGGAAGAATAATAGAGTCTTGAACAAAGAAAATCGTTCAATTGTCCACCCTCGATACGGGTAAAGAACCTTCGGAAGAAGTTTAAATGTGTTTTTCTCAGACCTTTTTTGGAAAGTTAGCCAGCTACCAACCCGACAAAGATTGAAGAAACCTCAAAAGAGGTCAACAGAGGGTTTACAACCATAAGCTTTGCACATAATGATGAAAGTTGTTAGTTTGGCACAACCAAAGGGGTTAAGTCTGGAAATGTGAACTTTGAAATTCTTAAGAAACTACAGATAAGTCGTAAAGGTAACCTAAGGTTGTCAAGAGAAAAAGGAATGTGTGTACAAGCCGACATAACTAGAGGAGCATCAAAGAGTTGAGTAGATGTGGGCAATATAACATCATACTCTGATGGGATAGGAAGAAAGGAATTCATTCAACTCCTTGGCTGACAAACCACAACGCTGCACAACTATGGTATCCTTCGCACTCATAACTAAAAAATAGCTTTTGAAATTCTTACCTTAGATTTGCCGAAGAATATTTCAAGAAGAAGAGAGCTGAATAATGGAGGTGATAAAAGGAAAAAAGGGTTTGGGAATGACGTTTATATAGGCGAAGCTAGAGAGCTGTGAGACCGCACACGTGGAAGAGATCAGAGACTTCTCTGATTTCAAACTCAATTTAAATCAAGATAAGAAGTTCACGATAACCAAGGCTGACTGTTGAGTAATCTGCATTTAAAACCCCCAACTAACCCCGGGGCAAGTGGGTTTCACTGTTTAGTGTATGCAACTTGGAACATGGTCTTCGATCTTGTTTGTGAATGATAGTCGAAAGCAATACATACATAGATGTATACATTACATTCGACTGGGGGGCTTGATGACGTACCCTCCTCTCCGGTTCGAAGGCCTCCCCTTCGAAGCCCGAATGGGATCTTCTCCCAATTACAACCAATAACCTTCGAATAGTTTCGAGTGGCGTAAAACCATCTTCGGGATGGTTACCAGTATGGGAATCCGCCACGCGAAGCCCTACACCCTTCGCGGTGGGCCTTCGACAAAACTAGAGCAAAGGTCAGACAGCCAAAATAGAGATCATGGTACACAACCTTAAGAATCACCCCTTAAATCGTAGGACACCCCCACGATCACTGGTCTTTGTGCTAATCCTCGTCCCATCTCATTTCTACACCTATAAATAGATGGTAAGGCTCCAAGTATGGCTAGAAATATTTACACACTTACTTACGTTATCATACTTTACCAAATACAAAGGACATACTTACTCTCACGCCAGAGGTGATTCACAAGGATACCCCTTGCGCTTCACTTAATGTAGTGTTTTCATTTGTGTTGACACAGGTTATTCAAGGCTTGGCAACTCAACAATCACTCAAAGAACTCTTTGATCTCATCAAAGCTTGATTGTGCCCATATTTGCACAATCAGTATCTTACTGAATATATCAAGTGGATGAACAAATTCTTTGTTGACTACAAGTGTTGTGGATGCTGCTTCACATCACTTCCAAGAATAGCCTTTATAACTACCTTATTTAGGATAGCGTTTAACTTAAACTCACAAAGTGATATCCACACATACAGAACTTGCTTGTATCTCAAGTCTAAGGATGACTTATTCAAACCATTTTCAATATATTACTCATGAAGAGGATCCAAAAGTAAATATTCGAAGCTTGGGGTATCCAATATGCATCCCTTGTGAATACACATGAGTTTGACGGGAATAATCCATATATTCAAAGAATATAACCAACACCTATATTTGCCTTATGTAACAATATTCTCATATTGTTAACCGACAATGGACATATTTAGAATGATAAATCTTTCAAAGATTAAACATGCAAATATAGAATAACAGTTATTATATGAATGAAAACAAACATCAAGTATCTTTATTCACTAGGAAATAAAATCTGTCTTACAATTCCAAATTATCCAAATACTGATAAAACACAGATTTACATGAGACTACTAGCTGGTATTCACCCCCCTCGTGCTGACATGAGTGGGTTTTAGAATTTCATTTTCTCATTACTTATTTTTTTTTCCTTAAAAAACAATGTTGCAATTATTTCTTTGTTGTTTGTTAATTTATCTAGAAACATAACCTTTTATGAATGGGAGGTGATTTGTACATCATATTTTTTTTGCCATCCTCCCATTAAGTACACCCGGTGGATGCACCAATGTACAACACCTAGAAGTCAATTAAGTGGTGGATAGCAAAAAGAAATAGTGTACATATCAAATCCCTTTATGAATATATCTTTTTGAGACACATGTGATTCCACATTCCATAAGCTAGTATACTCCATCCATCCAAAAATAAATATTCACTTTGCAAATGGACAAAGTTTTAGAAAATTTCAACCAATTAGTTAATTATAGTTTGTTAATTTATATACGCACATAATCTTTTATGAATATATGATACATGTGAATCCACGGTTTATAAGCCAATATGCTACATTCGTCCCAAATGGACCACAATATCCCTATTTATATCTGGACATATTAATGTTAGATGAGTCATCTTAAACCTAACCTTAATGGATCACAAGCCCACAATTAGATTTAGGCCAAAAACCCTAATGTTAGTGTAAAATAGCAAATATGGGTTTATTATTGAATTGTGTTTTTGTTGATTACATAAGAAGGTTGCGTATGTATTTATACTAAATACATAGCTTTGTGAACAAGTAATCTTAAACCTAACCTTAATGGACCACAAGCCCACAATCGGGTTTGGGCCAATGACTCATCTAACACTCACCCGCAGTTTGAACGAGGGTCTTTCGGACGGACAAACTGTATAGAATGTTTAAATCGTCTTATTCTTCTCTTCTTCGTTGATCGTTTGCACGGAGATGGACTTGTATTTGAAAACATAATTGTATACTGCTTCGCGGTTTCCTCTATATTTATGACGTTTGCCATTTTTTTACGCCACGGCTTGCTTTGCCTTTAAGAGGGAGCGGCAATTTGGCGGTCAATTTTTGTTATCAAGGACAATGATCTTCGAGAACGAAAACAATTTGACGATGAAGAAAAAAAGAGATGGTTGTTTGATGCAAATCAACATATTTAGTGTGTTTTGACGGCTAGGGTTTTGTGTGATAGGTTTATGCATTGAAAAGAAAAACAAAATCCTAATTAAAAAAAACAAAGCTAAAATAGCGGAATCCCTCCGGATCACCGACGAGTAGCCGATGACCGAAGGATAGCAAATTTTGTTGGTAGATCTTACCTAGAGCTTGGATACCATGTAAAATAGCAAATATGGATTTATTATTGAATTGTGTTTTTGTTAATTAAATAAGAAGGTTGCATATGTATTTATACTAAATATGTATCTTTGTGTACAAGTAATCTTAAACATAACCTTAAGGGACCACAAGCCTACAATCGGGTTTGGGCCAATGACTCATCTAACAATTAAAACGAAAATATGAATATTTATTTTGAGACGAAAAAAGTATTTTTTTTTTCAATTGTAAAAAGTGAATTTAATAGTGATTATATCATGATGATTTATAGGAACACAAAGGATTTTTTACCTTTTTCAACATAGGAAGTTGATTGTGGTTGGGAAAATTCTTAAAATAGACCAGTCGCTTAAAGTGTTTATTTTTTTTAGACCTTAAAAATAAATTTCTCAAAATAAACCAATCGTTTGGTCTCTCAAGTTGCCTAAAAAACTTTTCACTTTTTGTGTAAGTTACTTTTCAGACAGATTTTTAAGAGACCTACTTATTGTACTTTTAAGAGACTTTTTTTTTGTCCTAAAAGTAACTTTAAAGTACATTAAAAAAAGTCTCATAAAAGTACATTAAGTAGGACTCTTAAAAACATGTCTGAAAATTAACTTACACAAAAGTAAAAAGTTTTTTAGGCGACTGGTCTACTTTTGGCGAGCGGTATATTATGGAAAGAGTAAACTACACCGTTCATCCTTGTGGTTTGCGTTGACCGCAACCTATGGTCCTTTGACCAAAAAAATGCACCATCCGTCTTTAAGTGAGAAACATTTTCCATCGTTGGTCCCTCATTCTAACGGCCATCAGTAACGTTCGTTAACTGTCCACGTGTCATAGCCACATGAGGGTATTTTGGTATTTTTACACTTAGCTTTTAACTTTATAACTTTTTTATAATTACTTTTATTATTAACCATCACCACCCACCAACATTTCCAAAAATCTTCATCTTCTTCATACATTCATCTTTATCTTCTTCACTACCCAACGTAATCACCCTATGTCTAAAAACAAAAGCTAAAGATCAAATCAAAATATATTCAATTCAAAAACCATATACCACCCCATCACTTTTACAATCTCAAATCAACCCCAATTAACTAACAATATCAATAACCCACAAACACCATATACCCCATTTCATTAACTAAAACCCTTAATCAAAAGCCCTTTCTGATGAAACCATCTGCTCATTTATCACATTGTACAAAAAATCCCACAAAACACTAACTGTTCTGCATTTCAACAAACTCAAAATAAACCAAGAAAGGACTAATCCACCTCTGATCCTAATTACTCTACAAAACTATAACAGTGTTAACATAATGTAAACAAACCACGATTTTCATATCCTTTATTTCAGTCTAATCATACACAAAAATCAATCCGGAGTACTACTACTACAAACCAGTGGTCAACGACGCTAGATACAAGAAAATCAAATCTCAGAAAAACCATCTTCAACATCAACATTAAAATAAACTACATTTTTTATTTCATTTCTAATAAATTAATTCATGACATATATGCACAGTTTAACACACTCAGCTATTATATCATTTTATTCATTTCTCCCTAATTATTTTTAGAATCGATGGCTACACTAAGGAGTTGTTGCATGGACAGAAGAACCCAATCCACCCGAAAAGATCTATCCATTTCTTCACACGGAAATTATTTATTTAAATACAAAATGTAAGGTATGCGGGTCGGGTGCGTTTGGATGATCTGAGCTGTTGTTGTGCTTGTCTGTGGGTTTTTATTGATGAGTGATTTTGGGTGAGTTTCAAGAATTTTTTGGTATTTTAGTGTTTGATTTATTATAAAGATATCTTCTTATATGTTTAGATCGACGCCTAAGTTTATGGAACAACGATGGTGACGGTGGTGGATCAGTTGTGGGGGTGGTGCGGGTGTGCGTGGAGGCGGATTGACTTGATAGTCATAAAAAGATTATAGCTTACTAGATTGTGTTCTACTTTCATAGTTTTGAATAAGTTTAAAAGAATTATGATGATAAAATCAAGTGAGTTCAACAAAACTTGAAGATGAATCTGAAAGAACTTTGTTTTTCAAGATGGTGAAAATGGGTGTTTTCCCTAAAAAGATTATTGTGTTTTACTTTCATATTTTAGTTTGAGAGAATTGTTGGTAACAAGAAAAGTGGATTGTGAAAGAATTGTTTTAAGATGTGAATCTGTTACGATTTTTTAATTGGATAAGTGGTTGTTGACTTTGAGGGATAGAGGTTGTTGACTTTGAAGGATGGAGATGGTGTAAGAAGGATAAATGGAGAAGATGAATTAAAGAGAGAAAGAGTAAAAAGACGAAAATACCTTCACGAGGGTATGCATGAGTGTATTTAACAATTGTAAGTGGGGTCTGTTAGATGGAGGGACCAACGACAGAAAACGTTTCCCACTTAAGGACGTATGGTGCATTTATTTCGGTCAAAGGACCATAGGCTGCGGTCAACGCAAACCACAAAGACGAACGGTGTAGTTTACTCTTATGGAAATTTGCCTATTGTGGTTTTATGTTCTACCTATTTGAGATGTCCATAAACGACAACAATCATCTAGGTGTTTAACTTGGTAAGTTCATGCAAAATTTTCTTCGACATCGTATCTTTCTATATGTGCATGTCATAAAATCTTTTGTTGACCATCAAAAGATTTGTGTTCTGACGGTATTTTAAGATGTACGAGAAGCTTCTTAACTAAATGATTGCAAATTGTAGTTCTACTTAAAGCATATGGGAGGATAGTTTTTTATATAAATATTATGCGATAATAAAAAAAATATTGTTGAGCGCTATTTTAATATCATAGTCATATTAGGCACATCTTGACTTTTGCAATAATACATTCATACTTCTTGATTCTTCCTCTTTGTTCCCACTTAGTTACGACACTCGTATTCATTTTCGGGTTATGTTAATATAGTTTCTTACTTTTCGTATATATCAACATGGATTGATAGTTTGATATAAATAGATAGAATACCAACAGTATTAAATTGAAATACAGAAATTTTATAGTTTCAAAACCAGGTAGGCGAGTGTATACTTTTTCAAAGTGTTTATTTCAGATTACTTTACAAACAAAGCGTACTTAAATTCGGAAGTGCATTTGTAATGTTAATTATATATGAAATTACCTAAATATATGTATTTGTGTAGTAGAAATAAACGTGCTTGCACATTGAAAACTATTCAAAGTTATTAATTGCATATATTTGTTGGTATTTATTAAAAAATATTTGTCACGCGTTTATCAGATTCGTCATATCAAATACTAATATGGTAGCTAGGTATTAAAACGATTTAAAAACTTGTATTCAAGATGTCAATTTGTAAGAAACATGTACGACAAATTATGAGTAATTAATTTATTACTGCCGTTGTGCCAATTTATTGTACTTGTATGTGTGAGATATGATTTTTTTGAGTCAGAAATCGTCCTACATGAAATGTGTGGTCGATTTGTATCATCAGATGAACACCATGTAATACTCCCTCCGTCCCATATTAAGTGTCCATTTTTGATTTTTTGAATTTTTTTTTCATAAACTTTGACCGTAAATATTTTTCTTTATGTTATATAATGCTTACTGAAAATTATACCAATGAAAAATACATTCGAAACTCTATCCATTCATATATTTTGCATTGAGTATCATATAACATAAGAAGAAATAATTAAGGTCAAAGTTGAAGAAAAAAGACTTTAAAAAGTCAAAAATGAACACTTAATATGGGACGGAGGGAGTAACAAATACTAGTACTAAATAAGTATATAGTAATACTGATTAATATGTAACAAATCAAATAAATTTCATTAGCATATTTTACGTTCTAAGTTATGCAAGTTTTCTTTCAAATATCGTAAATTGAGGATGAAAATCGAGCAAACCAACGATTCCGTGTGGGAAAAATTCGCGGAAATCAATTCCTATAGATTGTTTGATGTTTTAAAAGATAATCTGAAAACTTTGATGTAAGTCGCAACGTACTCAATTCACTGGCAAAACCACATTGAAGAATTTTAATTTCTAACTAAATCAAGATGCATAGACACTCGCACACTCCCTCGTATTTGCTGAATCAAACTCTCGCACTAGTACTTAGCATTATTTCTAAGTACAGTTTTAACTCGAATTTTTATAACTATTCAAACTAAATTTGGATCAAATTAAAACGTCAAACAAAGGCCAGTATAGAAAACACTAAACAAACCATTCCATCAATCATTGTGTTTTACTACTTTTTTTCACTATTAATCATCATCATCATTATGAATATCATTATCATTAAAATTATCATCATCACCACCACTATACACATCCAAATGAGTATTACATTCATCCAACAAAAAATCACTCTTCTCAATCAAACATTTTAAGGAATCAAAACCAAACCCTGGACTATTCGGATCACTCGTTGGAGTCTCCGTATCTGAACCTGAACACGAATCGAAACCTGGACTACTTGACTCACCCTTCTTAATATACAAACAACAGCACAAACAACCACTTCCTCCCTTCTTCATTTTCTTCCTCAAAAATCGCTTTTTCGCCTTTCTAAATTTCGCCAAAACCACCTTTTTCGCTCTTCTTCCATACCCAACTCTCTTTTTCTCCTTTTTCTCAACGTTGACTTCATTTGTACTACCGTTGACTTCATCTATACCACCTTTATTATGATGATTTTGTGACATATAATTTGTGGGTATGTTTTAATATGATGTTATGATCAGTTTTATGTATAAAGAAAGCATACCCATATGGTGAACAAGTTTGAGAATAGCGATGTGGGATTTAAATTTTGTGTGTGTGAAATTTGAATGGTAAGTTTTGTTGGTGTCTGACGTGGCAGATGGTTTGTGGTGAGTTTAGGGTGTTGCGAATGGGGGCAAAACACAACCGTCCTAAAACTGTGTTGTGTCTACTTTTGGGTTAATTGCAACCAGACTTTGTCATACTTAACAACTAAACGACAAATTTATTTATACATGACAGGATTTTTTACTGTTTACATGTGGAAATCACCAGTCAGTTGAATTTGAGTTTAAAGTACTTTTCTATCCACAAATAAAAGTGAAAATTTGTTATATCTATACTACTTTATAAAACATTTAGTCAGTTTTTAAAATTAAAAATACTTAAAATTTTAAATAAAAAAGATTACTATAAAAAGAAGTTTTAAGAATTCAATCAACATACACTTATTTTAACATTTAAGAATTTAAATCTAAAGTTGTAACAACCTAAAAAACTCAATTTAAACATTTTAGAACTTAAATGTAACTTTATAACGCCAATGTAAATATTTTTGTAACAACATCTTAATTCGTAACCCATTTTAACGATGCCATTTTTTTTGAACCAGCAATTTTATTTTGATCAAAAAACTAGCAAGGTCTAGAATTACAAGGAAACAAGATATAATATGAAATATATATGATTACCCATAGAAACAAGCACCAAAACACTACCTTATTTTATTTTCTCTTTAGAACAAAATCACTCATTTCCATCTCATACCAGCCACACATACATAAACATAACCACCACTACCAGCTGAATCCGCAGCCCGCCATCAACACCCGCCACACATATTTCTATAATCGGAGGTGCTTAAGTTTTGGGTTTTTTTCACATCTACTCCATAACTTAATATGTTTGTGTTTATTGTTTGTAATCTTTGTTAAGGTTCGTAATCATCGAAAGCGTCGGCCGTTTAAAGTTTAGAGAATATAAGACACAAGACTACAAACCATGGTTTTTTGGCGCTTCCTTCAAAGGGTAATGCAGAGATTCCTGAAACTTTGTTACTATTTTTTTCTTTATTTTTTGGTTGTTGTAAACTTATGGTTCTTGATGTTTTTAATTAGGTTTTGTTAAGAAGATAATATGGACTGCTAAAGCACAAAAGAAAGTATGGAGTGCTAAAAGAAAATTATGGAGTTACAATCACACGCAATGATCCACTCACAAAACAAGTAGATGGAAATGACTCAATGGGCCCTTTTTTGTGGTTGTTGCAGTGATGAAATGAGACTTTAGTGAGGCTGACCAGGTCAAGAAACCATTTTAATTAATAACCTTGGTGTGCCTTCGAATCTTTCATATACGGATAAATCTAATGTTACGTACTACGAGTGATATTTCAAATAAAATAAAGCAGTTATTGAATCTTAATTGTTTGATACTTTTATTTAACGATGTACACTATTTTATCAAAGATTTGTATAAGTCATGAAATGTATTTGTATTTCGAAGTTAGAAGAAATTGCATGTATTTGAACCCGTCGTAACGCGTAGGCAAATTCTATCTTGTTTTTAATAACATTTACGAAAGTAACGGTCATCAAACCAATATTAATGTAGACTTGTAACAAATAGAGAAAAAACGTAACATTCATCTAACATAATTACTAATAATAATGGAAAAAAAATAACAATCATCCAACAAATTTACTCATAATAATAATAATAATAAATTACAATTAAAAAATTAATTTTCTTAAATTGTAAACTTGTAACAACTCACATCTAGACTTTTATACTCCCTATATAAAAGGTTAATATCTTATTTCTAACTCTAATCTTAATTACATCGTAATATTAAACATTACACACATAATCATAGCATCTAAAATATCCAGAACCTAATATTACGAGCCTAAACCATCTAAACAACACATTCGTCAATAAGTACTATTACTTTATATCAATCTTAACTTTAATTGGGAAAGATGTAAAACCATTAGAAAATATCAATCATACACATTTAAAAGCCTTTAAAATCCTTTAATAGCCAAAACTTGTAACAGCCCAAAACATGTAACAACCAATTAAATGGTAAAGTTGTAACGACCCATATACGTTTTTAATACAGTCAACTTGTAACTGTTAACATTGATATTGTCATTAATTCAGTCAATTGTAATTGCGTGGTCCATTTGTAACGGTCCATTAAACATCATTTAAGTATAAACCACAAACTCAAATACGAGTATAAAAACCTAACACACTAACAAAATTTATTACACCATTTCATTTCTCTATTTTATCTCTCTTAAAAACACAAACACATTTTTCTTTCTTTCTTTAAACCACCAAATTCCGTCATCTCACATATCAGATTTTGCCGCCACTACCGTTTAGTTCTGCCTTGCCGTGCCAGAACCATTTGCCAACATCATGTGCCGTCAGCCTCTACCGTACCAGCCCCCATTGTCCTCCCCTGCGCCAATCTAATGATCATGGCTATGGAGGAATACGGTACCAAGCAAAAGATGAATAAAATGGTACCAAAGAAATGGGGGAGGGTTTATTGTTGGAGATTCTAATTTTGATTAACAAAATAAATAAAAGAAAGAAAGAAAAGGATCAGAATCGTCTTTAACGAATTCCTTCAAGCTAGTGGAGAAATATGAAGATATAATCAAGATTTAAGATAATGATCTAGGAAACAAATTAATGTGATTTAATTGATTTAAATAGTTCTTTATCTATTTATAGCTTCCTTTGTAAGCCTAATAAACCCTCTAGATAAAGGGTAATTAGGTGTGTACTGATTAAAATCCCAAAAAAGTGTATGCCAGAAAAATGTAGTCGACTAAATAAGTTGATTTCTATAGGCGTCTGGTCTATGTAAACGCCAAGATGATAGTTGGGTTTATAGCCTCAAGAACTTATGATAAACCTGTTACAAAGTTTGTATGTAAAACCGTCCTTAACCATTGATCAGTTAAGATTGGGCTTGTAGTAGTCAAGTATCTTAGTAGAGTGATGAAAACCCTTGTATAATCCCAATGATTCAATTTTTGAATATTCCTCCTTTGTTTTATATTAATTCATCCTAGATCCTGTTCTAGAACAAACAGAGCTTTAAATGATCAAAGAACCTATCACGTATTTTAGGTTTCCACAATTGGTATCAGAGCCTCGTGGCTCTCGATCTAGGATCTACAAGGTTTTGAAGAAACCCTAAAACCCTAATTTTTCAAGAAATCAATCTGTGGTTAAAGTTTTAAGAGGTTTTGGAGTTAAATTGATATAACAATATTTATAATTGTCCTCTCTACCTTAATTGGTATGCAATACAATTGTAAATCATTGTTACTATTAAGGGTTTCTTGGTGTAGTTGATTTATGATGATGGATCTGGACCTCGTCGTATACATTCTTTTTTATCATCATCGTTATTAGGGTTTTTATGTGAAACCCTAATACCATGGTTGCTCATCAATTTGGTTTGATTATATTCGATCTTTGTTTTCTTTGTTCATCTATATGGATCAATTGCATAAGAAACAGCATGTGTGATTGGTTATCATGATTACAGTTTGGGTAACATGATCTCTATGAAGGTTCGAATGGCAGTAATGAGAAAAACAATGGAACAGTGGGCCTTAGAAATTTTAATGATGTTCGAGTTTAAGTTTTATTATTCTTATTATTTTATTCTTATTAATTTATTATTTTATATATTTTAATTATTTTTTTTATTATTATTTATTTTATATAAATTTTACCCACCATTACCCAACCCACTACCACCTTATATTTATATTAATTTTTTATTTTTTTTATATTATAAATTGTTTATATATTATTTTATTTTTTTTATGTATAATTTTAATTTTTATTTTTTCTTAATAATTATTTTTATTATATTTTATTTATATTCTTGATTTTTTTTTTTTTATTTTTTATTTTTATTTTATTTTAGATTTATTTTTTTTTATTTAATTTTTTTTTGATATGTATCTTTTAGTTTATATTTATATTTTTTTTTTATTTATAGTATAAACCCTTACTTAATTATTAAAACATTTTATAATAAATTCATATAAACAACATCCAAAAACATAATAACGAACACAAAAAAAAACAACCGAAAACACACACAAACTAAAAAAACAGTATAAAATATTAAAAAATCAGCCAAAGCAGATAAAAGCAAAAACAAAACAATTAAAACACACAAACACCCACTAATAACACAAAACAAAAAAAAACAACCACAAAAAACAAACCACAAAAAAAAAACACAAAAAACAATACAACACAAAGAGACACAAAACAAAAACAATACGAAACTAAAAATAACACAACACAAAAAACAAACAAAACAAAAAAACAAAAAAGCACCACTAAAAACAAAACAAAATAAACAAACAAACAAAAAAAACAAAGAACAACAACAAACAACAAACAAACAAAAACAACAAAAAAACAAACAAATTACAACATCGACAAACAACAACAAAGAAACAATAACACACAAAAAAAACAAAAAACTAATTCCAGAAAACATCAGACCACCCAACAAAACACCAAAAAAAAAAAACAACAGACAATAAAACACAAACAACAAAAAAAAAAAAAACAAACACAAAAATAAAAAATTAAACAACCAAACAATAAACAACAATAAACAACAACTAAAAAAACAAAAAGGCACAATAAACAACAGCACATAGACAACAAAGAAAAAAAACAAAAACAACCAAACACACCACAAAAAACACAACAAAAATAGACTAACAACAACAACAGAACCAACAACAACGAAAAAACACACAACCACAACACAACAAAACAACCTCCCTACCCTCAAACCCCCCAAAAAAAAATAAACAAAACAAAAACAAACAACAAAAACAAAAAATAAAAGAAACAAAACAAAAAAACTCAATAAACACAAAAAACACAGAAAAAAAGACACCTACAAACAAACAAAAACACAAAACAAACAAAAACACAAATACAAATACAAACAAAAAAACAACAAAAACAAAAAAACACAAAGAACAAGAACAAAAAACAATAACCTAAACAAAACAACAAACAAAACCACCCAAGAAAAATATCAAGACAAAAAGCATACAACAAATACCAACACAAATAAAAAAAAAAAACAAACCCCCCCCCACCCTCACATGTCCCTCCCGCCCTCCACCCAAAACCCCCCCCCCCCCCCCCCCCCCCGCCCCCCACCATAACATCTCTCCCCCCTCTAACCTCACCTAACAATATGTAACCCCCCCCCAAGTCCCTTAATAAACTATACAAGAAACAAAAAAAAAAACAACAACCATAAAGCTATACAATAAAAAAACACAAAAAACAAAAACCCCCGCTGCAACAAAACAAAACACAAACAAAAACACAAACTAACAAACCAAAAACATACATCCAAATACAACAAAAAAAAACAACAAACTAACACACATCAAGTCCACGAAAGACACATTACAAACATAAAAAACAAACAAACAAACAAACAAAAACAACAAAAGAAACAAAGAAAATAACACTAACACCTACAAAATAACAAACCACTAAAAAAAAAACAAACACAACAACAAACCAACAGAACACATAACAAAATATCAACAAAAGAACCCAAACTAACAACAAGCCAGACAACCCCCCCCAACCCCCCAGATCCAAAAACAAAAACAAAATAAAACAACATAAAGAAAAATATAACAAAAACAAAAAAAGAAAAAAAAACACAAAATAAACAAATACACCAAAAAAGATAAAACAACAAAACATAAAAACCAAAAAAACACAAAACATCAATACTTAAAAAAAAAAACAAAACAAAAAAACACAACAACAAAAATCAATAGAACAAAAAAAAAAAAATCACAAAAACCCAAACCCGACATAAATAAAAGACCCTCCCAAAAATAACAAAGAAAAAAACACAACCACAACTACAACAACAAAATCAAAACAAGAAAAACATTATGAAACAAACAATACACCACGAAAATACAAAAAACCAAACATAACTAAAAACACGTAAAACCCAACACGACAACAAAACAAAACAAAAAAAAGACAAAACAAATAAAAAAATACACAAAACCAAACCAACACAACCAAAAAAAACAATAACCAAACAAAAACAGAACACCACATACAAAGCCAAAAACAGAAAAAAAAAACAAAACAAACAAAACAACAAAACAAAAAAAACAAACCAATAAATAGAACCACAAACAAAAACACGAATCAAAAAAACATAGCATACATCAAACAACAAAACCCACACAAAAACAACACGCACAAAAGAAATAAAACAACAAAAACCCCCCCCCCAAGCAACGAATACCTCTCCCCTGCCCCAAAACCCACCACTAATAAGACCAATCCCCGCAGATACCCCAGCCACTAACAGCCCTCTCTATGCCCTTCCATGTCTTTATAGGACTGGTTATTGGATTTCTCCCCACACTAGGCCAACAAAACATAAAACATCAAATTAAGGCATCGAATGACGGGTGAAATTTTGAAAAGAGATTACGACGACAATACAATCAAGATATATTTTGATGTAGAAGTTAGAGGATAATCACAGTGCTAGTCATATCATCACTTAAACGACATTAATTTATCGCAGGGCCATAGCAATTAAAGAAACACATGTTCGTTCATAAAATAATGGTGATGCCGAATACTAGACAAAACAAGCAAAGGTGTTTGTGATTTAATTCCTCATGGTGCTCAAAGTCACAATAGTGCTCTCACATTTAAAGGAGTTTACGTTAATAGTGCTCAGTTTCTCATAGAAGAATTAGGATTTTTATCAAGAGATCGAGTTCTACTCTCGGAGACGAAGTTTGAGTTTCTTATCATATTTTAGTGCAAGATATAAGATACAATTTGGGTTAATCCTACTTCAGCATCAAGTCGTTATAACTTAGTTTTCTTCATCCAGTGATCACTACATAGAGCAACAAAGTTTCGAGATTCAAGAGAATGTAAACATATTGGGTTTCAGGGGAGACTTATTGATTAAATGTTTAAACCATCTACATGCACCACTTGAGGGGACTGTTTACAAGTTGTCTTATCTACTGAAGACCCCTATTTGGATGATTACAAAAAGGGAAGAAGATTATATAGATATGATTTCAGCTTATTAAATGTGTGATTATACAAAGGATATCTGATAGAAGGGAGCTTGGAAGTTTTGTTATCATCAGGAGAAGATTACATCCAACTTCCAGGAAGCTTTGGCTTTTGATGAAGTATCGTACACAACCGTATGTTTGTTTTGTCATAATCACATATGGTAAGATAGTTGGGATTCTAAATTTGATGAACAAAATACATAAAAGAATAGAAACAAAAGGATCATAATCGCATTAAAAGAAATCTTTCAAGCTTGGAGAATTATGAAGATTTGGTCAAAGATGTTAAAGATAATGATTAGGAAACATATAAATGTGATTTAAATAGTTTCCTTATCTATTGCTAGTCCTTCAGATCTTGATGCAGCAAAATTCTCATATTGCTGCTTCAGAATGGTTTTCTGCATTTTCTTTGATTCTTTGTTGCCTCCAAACCTGGCCTTGATTGCTTCCCATAAGGTCTTTGCATCCTTGATTCCATGAAACTTTAATAGGTGCTCATCAGGAATGGCCAACAACAGAGTGCTTTTTGCTTTCAATTCATTCTTTCTTGCCAGCTTTTGTTCTGCAGTTTTAGGAGGAATGGGACCTTCAGCACTAGCTGATGCAACAGCAGGTGCATCACCATTCACAATAACCTCCCAAAGAGCATAATCAGTGTGAGTAAGATATTGCTCCATTCTCATGCTCCATAGATCATAGTCTCCTGTTTTGAGTATAGGAAGTTTTAGTGCAGACACTGTTTGGGTAGTTTCTGACTGTGATTCCATCTTCTCTTTGATTATGAGATCTTGTGTAGATATAGTGTTCTTCTTATTCAGAGTTTCTCAACAAGCTCTGATACCACTTGTTGATCCCTTCTTGACAGATCTTACTTAGCTTGTTAAAGCTTAGTTATATTGGATAGATCCAAGACAACTATAGTAGAAACTAAGATTGAGAATATCACAAACTATGCGGAATCTAGTTTGCAATACTAAGAAGAACAATGAAATAGTAAAAACAAGATCTTTACTAAACTTTCAATATATTGAATACTATTTTGAATTACAAAATAGCTATGAATACTAACTATGATTGCTATGCAAACTAGAATACTAATATGAAAAATGATTTCTAGATCTATGCCTTAGGGTTCCTTTTATACACCAAGGAAACCCTAATGGGCTTACAAAACACGTCAAGTGATCATGCATATCTATTCTTAATATAACTCATGCATATCACTTTAGCAGTACTAACTATATAACAAACAAAACTAACTAACAGTACTAATAAACTGGCAGTACTAACAATTTGTACTAGCAGTACTAACTAAGTTTGACAGTTTTAAGTCTTCTCATGGCAGTACTAAGTTCAACCAGCAGTACAAAGTTGTAGAAGCCCTTAATTCCCAACAACAAGTGCATACGAAAGGTGATAGATGGCAATGACATACCTGAGTGCGTTGATCACGTACCACAACTAAATCCCACATACAAGTGATGTCTTAACAGTCATTACAACTAACATACAAACATGCAGGTACAACTTCAAAGCAGCCATATCCGACGGCTCAAGTACAGCTCAGTTCACTTTTTTACCCCAAATGCCGACGTTCTGACAGGAACCAACTACTCCCAATTAGTCAGGCTACACAACATACCAGATCCATGTGACTTCCCCATAAAAATACTGAATCTCATAGGCTGAAAACACATCTTCCAGTTCAATTATAATCCATCGCATGAAAAAGGGAGAGTAGACTTTTATTTCGATGACATACTTGACAAGCCTTTACAAATCACCAGTGGCTTCGAAACACAGACAGAAACAACAGGTGAACACAACCATCATTTTATTTATTTTTCCATAGAACGTCTGCCTTATGTGCAAAATCTAACCTATTTATCCTACTCTGAAACAGGAGGGAACGAGTTAATCTCATCCGAAACAGAAACACTTGAATTTCTCTCAAAAGAAATACGAAGCAGTGGAACAACACATATACCCGAAACACCTTCCCATCTGATTGCAGGTATAGGAAAAAAACAAACAAGGAAGTCATATTAGTTATATCAAATCAGCATGGCATAACATTCGACCTATAACCCTATTACAGGCAGCCCAACAATGGCAACACCAACAACAACTGAAACAACTCTCCAGCTAAAGGGAAAAGCAAAATAAGCTCAAAAGAAACATGTAGCAACTATGGAATTCAATACTCATCTTTGAAACTAAAAAACATATGTACGAACCTCCGCACTAATTTTCTACTACCCACAGGAACACCGACTATGCCAGGTTTAGTATCCACCAAAAAGCAACCACCTAAAGAACCAAAAATAGGAGTCGCGCCAGCCATGAAAACATCAAAGCGAGCACTCTTCCCAGACGAACAAGAGGACAAGAACAAGGAAAAAACATACTAATAGAAAAGATGCAAGCCACTTTAGTAATAACATGGCTAAGTCTTAGTAGAAAAAACTAAGTCAGGAAGTCCAAACTATATAAAACCAGATGGCATTCCCCTTTTGTAACCTCTAAACAATAATGTAGCTAGCTAGGGATAAAAGTAGGTAAGCCTTAGAGTCCGTTTAAGAGAACACCAAAACAAGCTCTCTTTTGCACACCCAAAACAAACATGTGTTACTCTCTTGAACACTACATGAAGCAAATTTTGTAGAAACATAGCGGTCAATAGACACCGTCGTGCTAAGTTACATGTTAACTTATCTATGTATTAAGACTTATCAGTTTCATTCACTATGTTGCTTTTAATACTTTCTGAGGAAAAAAAATACTTTACTTCATGTACTTAATTATATCTAAAAAATAACACACACGGACCTGTATAACACAACCAGTTATGCCGCTTTTAATACTTTCTGGGAAATGTTAGATGATATCATTTCATTACCATAAAACACAAAATAAGATAAGAAAAAATCTTAGAGAGAGAAAGAACTAGAGAGAGAAATAAAAGAGAGAAAATGGTTACTTGCACTTAGAGAGAAATAAGAAGCAACACCCTTCCTAACATGCTAGGAAGAGGTATTTATAGTTACAAGAGATAAAACCTAAGGTGGTTTGTTTGGGCTTTATGTTAGGCCGAACATAATACAAATGGGCTTTAAGCCCGACACCTAGGCCCAATTAGCTTAAAAGTGATTCCCGTAAACTACGTTTTCTTATACAAGGCTCAGGATTGATAATGACCATCACTTTACTAAAAACACGACTAACAATCTCCCCCTAAGGGGTGGTCATTCAATTATGGATCCTTCTTGCGACGTCTTGAGTCTTGGAGCCTTGTGTTCTTGGGAATTCTTTTGAAGATCCTTCTACATGCTTGTGATCATGGATCTTGATCTTTAACTTGATATCTTTTGACAAAATACTTATATCGCGGTCTTTGGCTTTGATTTGTCTTGACTACTGAGATCTCTAAATCTTCATCGTTGAATCTTTATGCCGCCTTATGATCTTGTGTCTCTACCCTCATGCTCAAGGTCTTGAAAGCTTGCTAACAATCTCCCTCAACATTTCCTTTAACATGATTACATGTACCACATCATGGTAGGAGTAGTACTTGATCCACTTGTAAGATATATCTTTGTTATTGTCTGACAATCTTGTCAAAAATATTCTTTTGAGGAAGTGCTTGTACATTAGAGATTGTGGAAGACTTTGATAGTTTGAGCTTTCATCATGTATATATCTTTATCGATTGAGCATGGGGTCTTGAATCTTGACTCCGCTGGAATGAGGTTGTAACGCCATCACTTATACCTGAAAATTGATGTTAGTGATAAACAGCAGATATAGACGAATATGGCTTGGTCATTCGTCTTGAGTTCGGTTACATTAACCTTCAGTTCTGTGAGGACTGTTTTACAGTATAAATACTATACCTATGATCAGGTAGGTTCAATTTAGAAGAACCTCCTTGACAGGTTTTCCAGCTCAAAGTATTAGATCCTTTAACGCGATTGCATTAGATTTACCGTACTTGCTTGTTCTCATTACCGGAACGTCTCAAAGCAGACAACACGATAAAAGTAAATCAGATAGTTAGTATCTTTCTGATTGAGTCATCAATTCATATACTGGACCAAAATTGATATCCAGTTGACACAAGCTTGATTCATTTATAATCTTGCAAGTTACCTACCAAGAGCTTGTTTGATGTTGGCTCAAGAAGGATTTCCATCGTCACTGTGAATACTAAAGAGTATCACTTTGTTGTTCTGGCAATTATCACAAGGATAATGCGTATGACTTATTGATACCAAATGTTGTAAAATGATGTAAGACATTTTGTATATTGGAATTTGTGTCCTAGTGAGATTTGTGATGGATCTTGTTAGCTTTATACTCTATAAGTGCACATTTGTTATTTAGTTATCGGAGGCTGGAGCGGACTGCCACCTTTTCAATATCAACGATCTCGGAATGAGAAAGCCAATAGAAACGTGTTGATCTCTGTGAGAAATGAAACAGAAATCTTTTGAGAGATTTTGTGTGGCTAGGGAGGGTTGTGCCATGCATCACTGGGTCCATGATGTCATTCTTTAATATCAAAATCATCTTTGTGATTACCGATAGATTATGTATTGACCCGGTCTCTGCCTAGGGTTGTATGGAGGGCTTCTTTCTTTTCACCCTTTATCCTTACAATTCTATTTTATTCTTTAACCCCTTCAGTGCTTACCGAGACTTCATGACTAGTATATTATTGGGTTTGTTCTAGCACTAGTTCCATCTTAGTCGGCACTATTCCCTTATTCTCACTTTACTCCTTTTTCCAATCATACATAGGACTTCTACTTTATCTAATGGAGTATTCCTAGGTAGATCCCTCCGGTTCTGGCTAGATCATAGAACGAATATACCTAACCTTAAACGCCTTTTAACTCATTAAGAAACAACAATTGGTCGGTCTTTGGGGTATTGCCATGAAGATCCATAAAAATCATTTAATAAAAAATCAATCAACGTGTTTGAGAAATCATTTAAGACACATTGAGTATTTCCAGAGTTACCAAAAAGCTCCCCCTACACATATGCACCATATTATGAAAGAGTTTTGCACATGCGAGGTTTGGGAACGAACTTATAGATTGAAGATCGTATCCGTTATTAATCCGTATTGATCACATTTTAATCACTATTCTCCCTCTCAAAAATGGCATATGTGTTTACAATTTTTGACAATTAGTGAATTAAAAACACGTTAATGTCTGGAATTCACATGAGCTTAACTAAGTCTTGGGAGAACAGGAACATGCAGAAGGAATTATAATATTATACTCCCCCTTGATAAAATTTGAGTGAAAACTTAGAGTGGGAGTTTGTTGAGCACACAATTTTGAAAGAATTTGAAAATATCTTGAAAATTATGCTCAATAGAAAATGATGTCAGATTTATCTTATTAATTATCTTTTCCTTAGTGCTTCTCTTGAGCATTCAAAACTTGGAATGTTTAGATGACATTGCTCAAGACCGGGAAGATATGACTTCCCGTTGTTTAGGATAAATGGACATAAATGAACATTTTCCTTTCTTTGGAAACCGAGTCCTAAGTTGACATTTACTTAGAAGTCGTAGAGAAAAAAATTAAAAGGACATGTTTTGAAAGCATTTGAAACTCTCGCTCGAACTTCATTTATTCACCCGTGTTAATATTAATCAACATTTCTAGGTGCGCAAATGTTATCGATTGTCGAGAGACATGTCGGAGAAGATTATTTTTGGTATTTTTGAAATTTTTTGATTTTATATTTTGTTTTTCTAGATTTTATATTTTTGTATTTTCTTTTTCTTGGTTTTATATTTTTGTATTTTCTTTTTCAAAAATATTTATAAATCAAAATAAAGAGAAAGATCAAAAATATTTACAAGTCGAAGTTTCCATCAGCAGTGATAGTTGTTGCTAGAGTTGAAGTAGATGAAGTTGAATCTTGTTGTTATTGACGTTTATCGGATGCATCAGCAGTAGTAACAGCGGAAGACTTTGAAACAACTTGATTTTCTCCATTTGAATTATTCGTCGAACAAATGACCGAATAGACTTTCCAACTCTATCATTGACGTCATGACTATCATATCTACTGAAGTGACATGAGGAGAGAGTGTTGAACAAAGAATTTTGAAAGATTTTGAAAATTCTTGAAAAATTATGTTCAACTATTTTGAAAACAAGAAGATTTCTCTTCTTTTTAAGATAAAGCGCACTGAAGCGTACAATCCCCTTTTATTTGAAGTTCGGGTTATGCACTGAAGTGTACATAAGCCATTGACCTGGAGATTAGAGAACAGCAATCGGATAGATAGAAGTATCATGTTTCCTTAGTCTTGATAACCTGCCAAGAAGATAAGCAGAAATCGAAAACCCTTTGCTTGAAGGTTCTAAGGGATTAGAAGTACTTGCATTGTCACACACAGATTTTTTAGACTTACTCTCGGTGTTACTGGATGCAGTTAATTTTCCACACATGGCAAAAATTCTTCCAGTTGGAATCCACCTAAGACAAGTTCTAGGTTTACTAGGCCTAGATGAAGCAAGACTTCCTTTGGACCTTAACTCCTTCGATTTCTTGGCATTTGCCTTATGTTTCTTTTGATTTTCACGTATTGAGACATTGGCACTTTGGTTATCAGCACGAGAATTCATGTCATTCACATAATTAAGCACACAGACATCATGATTGGCAGTAACTAAACATTGCTTACACATAACACAAACAATTTTGGATTTAGCATTTCGAATGGCAAGCATAATGTTATTACATTCAAATGACATTTGCTTTTGATTCTTAGGAAATTGGGAATTCCTATGGTTTTCTTCTATTTTCTTGACGTTATTCGAGAGGCAACTACTCTCAGACTTAGATGGAACCCTATCAGTATTAGAATTGCTCTTAAGATGTGGTCTTCTAGTCTTAGCAGTGTTGTTTACTCTGGTAGAAGAAAAACCGTGTGAGTTAGAATTACCTTGTTGCTTATGAATAACATTTGGTTGAGAAACAGTGATTGGTTTTATCCTAACGCTTGTTTTTACGAGTTTGTTAGGAACAGCATTATCTACCCTAGAGGTCTTAGAAGGATTAGTCCTAAAGATTCTAGGGGCAATCACATTAACAGCTTGCACAACTTTCGATTCACGTGTGGAAGGTGCCGAGTTTAAAGTGACTGGTTTGGACAAAGCATTCGTCTTATTAACTTTGGGGAGAACCGGGGATTTTGAAAAAGGAGTGACAGAATAAAGTTTTGGTTTATAAGAAGAAGAAGGTGATTTTCCTAAGATTGATTGCTTTGTAAACATAGTATTCATTCTCGTACCTTTTGTGGTGCCTTTTGGTTCAGAAACCTTATCAAATAAGTGGGCTCTTAGCTTAGCATTTTCATAAATGGTGTCATACAATTGTTTTTGCAAAGAGTCAATTATTGAATTGGTCTGAGCTTGTGTCACTTTGATAAAATCAAACAGGTTCTTGTATGTTGTCTTAAGATGTTCATTTTCTTTTGCATAACTCTGAACCTGAAATTCTAGTGACACGTTCTCATCTTTAAGTTTTTGAGACACCGGATTAAGGGTATTTGATGCGCATTGAGTATCACTACTCTTACCCTTGAGATCTCCCAACTGAGCTTGCAACCGTTCGATCTTTTGTTGCATGTCATTATAAGCTTTATCATATGAAATCTTGTCATAGTTGCATTCTTCACATTTTGTGTACCAATTATTCTAAAGAACAACGTATTCTTTTTCCTTTTAATAATGCAATTTTCAAGTTTTTCTTTCGTACGATCAAGCTCAGTTTGGAGATCAGTATACTGCACATCATGAGTAAGCATATTGAATATATCATGATCATAAAAATTTTCATCTTTGGGTACCTCAGTTGATCCATCTGAGTCGTAGACAGGAGCATTGTCAGACTGAGTTCCAGATGTGGATGCTTGCTGCAATGTATCCTCTGAAATGCAGTTCACATTTACTCCCTCAGTTTCTTCATAAGCATCTGCAGCAGCCATGAACCCAAATTCCTCTTTAGTGCTTTGGATCCATGCTTCTTCCTCTTGAGCAATCTGCAGCTGTTGCTGAAGATAAGCAGTATCCCGTTTCCTTAGCTTTACTGTGCAGTTGCTGGCATAATGACCCTCTCCTCAACAGTTGTAACACCTTATCGGATTACCATTGATACCATTACCATTACCCTCAAACGGTGCTGTTTCAACATTTTCATTCCTATACTGATTTGCAATTTTCGAAACAACACTAAGCCCCTTCATATTTTCAACAATCTGAATACCCAGATTCTGAACTATATTTTGCCCAACCTCATTTCCATCATTCTGCACTGCATTATGTCTCACCTGATTTCCAACATTGTCATCAACCATTTATATCTTGATGTCTTGGCTCGTGTTCATACCTGGTTGAGCAATTTGACTATTGCGGGGGATTAATGAACTTCTTTGGTTGTTGTTTGTTGGTATGGTATTGACTTTAAATGCTTTAGCCAATAAAGCAAGTGACGTGTTCATTGCAGTTGTGGGATCTGAACTATCTTCGGGATTCTGCATTGGTTGTTGCATGTAGTTCGTGTTGAATGAAGGTTGTTGGACAAAGTGTTGTTTGGGTTGTGAAGGTTTGTATGTAGGTAATAATGATTGAATGATCCTGAGTGAAACGTGTCTGATGTTGACCATTAATCCAAAGGATCATGTGTGTTTGCTAGTCGTTGTGTTCTAAAAGCATTGATATCTTGTTGAGTCGACATTGAAAGAGTGATGTGAAATGATAAGTAAGGATCTTAAGTAGGTAAAGTGATTGTTGTTGTGGATTTGACTGAAAAATCTAATTCACGGGATTTTACAAATCTATGATTTAAACCGAGAAAAGAATAATCTTTTACGGGATTTTACTAAATCAAGAAGAAACCGTGAAAATAGAATTGTTGTTGGTGAAATATTTGTTTTAATTGAAGTACTTGAGCTTTTGTTAATGGTTGATGAGCTAAAAGGACTAACGGTGAAATTTTTTACAACGAAAGGGCTAAAATTGAAAATAATACTAAGTTAAGAAAAAAAATTGAAAACAAACAACTAAATATGAAAATGTTTTGAAAAGTAGAGGTTAAGATTGAAAGAGTTGTAAGGACAAAGGGCTAAAAGTAAAGCTTTTAAAACCTAAATGTTAAAAGTGAAAACTGTTATAAAGTTGAGGGGCCAAAAGTGTAAATTTTGAATTATAATAAATAAGAAACTTCCCTCCTTTCACCATTGTCTTGTTCGTATGACTTTTATGAAAAATGGTAACGATTGTATTTTCTATCTCGCGGAGTCATACGGTTATCGTTGATCACAAGTAAATACACCACGATGATCGTTGGAAGACCGTGAGCGTAATGGTATAGGTTAGAAGACCCGCGAACAACCGATACTCGATATGGAAAAACCGAAACTACACAAAATGAGCACGTTTAAACATTTTTTTTGCTTATGTATAATTTGCCCTTGTTAGAAACATATATTTTACCTTACTAAAACCGTATACTTCGCCTTACTAAAACATATACTTCGCCTTACATGAAGCGTATAGTTCGCCCAATATGCAACCGTATAGTTCGCCTGAAGATAGGTATAAATCGCCCACAAGGAAACGTTCGCCTAAACCACAATGTATAAGTCGCCCAAAATAAACGTATAGTTCGCCTAACATTGACGTATACTTCGCCTGAAAGAGAAAGGTATACTATGGTATAGTTCGCCTATTGTTGTGTATACTTCGCCTGAACACAAACAAAATGTACTATGTACTATCTTGTCTGGACCACAACGAGTAACAACAAGAATTCGTCCTTGTCTTTCGTTTCAAACCGTTGGACCACAAGATAAGCCAAACACAACGATAAGCACTCAAAAGAAACTTGAGAATAAGCACTTATACACCGGAATAAGCAACGACAATAAGCTCTAAAATAAGAACTTTAACAGCAAATAAATCATAAGTAATATCTCAAAGTAAGCTTTAGTACTATGTTCTTATTGGCCACGAAAATGAAAAAAAAATAAAGCAGTTATGTTTTGATTTAGAAGATAGTTATTAAAAAACAAAAACCACACAATAAGCCCAATTTATTGACCGGATATATAAGAAAAAAACTACGAAACAATAAGATGTCAAGACACGAATGAAATTCAGCCCATTTTTAATATTTCAACAGCCCAATAAAAGTAAGTATCTTTACTGTTGGTAAATATGTGCTACGAAAGAAGAAATGAAAAAAATAAAAAAATAAGCTGAATAAAATAAGCCAGAATAAGCTGTGCAAATAAGCTTACAAAAACCACAAAAAAATCACTAGACCTAACCTTGGCTCTTGATACCACATGATAGACTTATCAAATCACACACACAAGATTAAAAGAACGAACTTGAGAGAGAGATATGAGTTTAGAGAGAGAAATATCAAAAAGGAAAATGGTTACACATTAAGAGAAAACAAAATGAGCAACACCCTCTTCACATGAGGAGAAGGCTTTATATAGTTGAGTACATAAGCTAGCATTGGGTTTGAGTGGGCTTTTAAGGTCGGGCTTGATATCTAATGGGTTTTAAAGCCCGTAACTAGGCCCAATTAGCTTATAGAATTCCCGGGATCATTAGCTAGACTAATATAAGGTTCGGGAATATTAATGACCATCACTTAATATAAAACTAGGTCTAACAACATGAAATCTAACATAATAGGAAACGGGAAAATTTCACTCACTACATGCCATAGATTACCATAGGCTTGGTAAAGGATCAAAACTACACCACTTTAGCGTAAGCACGTAGAATTCACTATTAAAGAGGTCTTTACAAAGGGTTGTAATGATAGGCGAAGGGTATGAAAAGCACGGTAAGGGATAACAAGGGATATTATACTTGTGGCAAGTTAATCATCGGTTGATTGAAAGATTTGTTTTAGCTGATGTTCTAATATGATGCAGTTTGGGATTTTTGATCCCCATGTAAAAGAAGAGGATGTTATTAACGATCTTGCTGACGATTTTGTTGACCAGTTGGTAAAAAACCGACCGCATAGCAGGTAAAATTGTGTGGTTCAAAATGGTAAAATATTCTTTAGATTGAGACCGGTCATGCTTTTAAAACTGAATTAAATTTATCAGTAGATGGCTTTAGTAATCACAATGAAATGTAGCTACAAGGATTAACGGAACGCCTTGGTTATTCCGTAATTACCTACTTGTATTTGTGGTTGGGTTGTATAAGTGTTTCACATGCTGCTGCCGAAAAGGTTTTGTAGACATATACATGCATTGCTATGCCTAATACGGAACAACCAGACTGATTAAACTGGGTCACATTTAGAATGGAAGATAAGCGATCAAATAAGGTTTTTGATCTATCAATCTTTATAGGAGAATTAGTTGCAGATCTAACTGATGCTTTATTACCTGAAACTTTTGCAAATAAATTCCCGTCCGTTAAAGCTGCTAAAGCTGTCATCGATGCTAATACAGGTTGCTCTAAAGGTTATGGTTTTATAAAGTTTGGTGATGACGGCAAAAGGACTCGGGATATGACTGAAAGAAATTGAACTTATTGTTTAAGCCGAACAAGGCGCATTGTTGCTGCTACTCCAAGAAAAGCACCCGGTTACCAATAACAATTTGGTCCACAAGGTATAATTTTGTGCAGCTTAATCTGATTTAGATGTTTTTCTAGAGCATATTGAGTCGTTAGGTGGCCAAGTCATGCTTAATTTATGAATTCTAAAGATCGAGTTAAACAAAGATGGAGCTGCCAATAACTTTCTATTGAATGGTGGGAATATTATCAAAGGTGACGCCTATGTATTCGCTACTCCAGTAAAGTTTACTTTTTGACGTTGCAGCTACTACAAACATATAATTACATTGTTTTGTCAAACATATCAAGATTTTGTATATAGGTTATTCTGTCTAAACTTATATTCTTATACTAGATATTAGATCAGTAGTTTGAATGAACAATGCTAAACGTTGTTCAATATAATTCTTTTTCGTGTTAAATGCAACAAGGAAAAGAGTTGTTTCTAAAGTAACTAATCCTTTTAGTTTTGTTGTAACATGGGCAATTCCAGTATTCGCTATTGGCATGATGTGTAACGCACATGGCCCCAAATTATAGAGATGCGTCAAGTATCCTAAACTCCAGTTATTGCATACCACATGTGTAGATATTAGTATTTTATTGTGACATAATATGTGTCCAAGCTGTAAACATAACGGTATAACATATTTGTTAACTAATCTATGACAAGCTATTACAATTATTTTGTTTCTTTACCAAGGTTCTGGATGAAATTTATATAGCGTCATTATTGATGGAATATATTTAAGAAAAAACAAGGAATATACATCCATGTTCGTTTTCATATTGCATATCATGTACTCCTTTCCTCCCCCAACAATCATACAATACATTTGTAGTTACACCTAACCTTTGATAAACCGTTACTTAATTTTTCACTTGAATACTCACAAAACAAGCCCGCCCATCAGGCGGGCTTTGACCTCAAAAATCAAAATAGTTTGAAAGTTATAACTTTGACTGCATTAGTTAAAGTATTTATTTATTTTAGCTGCAAAAGTCAAAGTACTTCTAATGGTAATAGGTTTGAGACTTTCAGTGTTTGACATTGAATCTTGTCACGGTGAAGAGCTTTAATTTTACAGGCTTCTAAAGAAATGTTGCATAAGAACCCTGATGCATTAAACAAGGTTACAGGGATTCCTAAGCCGCAACCGAGAGATACCAAGATGGGTTTATTATTCTCATGAGCGTGAGTTATGTTCTTGCATTTTGCATGCAACTTTCATGTCATAACTATATATATATATATATATATATACATATATTTCATCATATATATACACACATATAGTTTACATTTATTTTCTTTCTTATTGCATTTAATCAGAATGTTGAAATGTTTTTAATTAATTTGCTTTTAATTAGTTTCTTTCTCATATTGGATAAATATGCATTTCTTTTTATTTGTAATTCATTCAATAAATAATTTCGTATTTTTATATAATTCTTTGTAAATGATAATCAAAAGGCGCGCCCGCTCATCGGGTGGGCTTTGCAACTAGTATATATATATATATATATATATATATATATAGAGTTAGGATCAAATGAGAAGTTTTCTTAAAATAAGAAGGATAAGAAGTAACTATAACCGCATATCCGAGATGCACCGACTTAAATTAGATGCATCTCTATAATCTTAGATGCATTATAATGCATCATAATGTGTTTTCTAACTTTTAATTAGATGCATATACGTATTTTAGATGCATTTCATGATTTCTCTTGTTTTTTGGTCCTCTACATGTGCCAAAATCATGAAAATCAATTTGCACCATCTACACATAAAATTAATTTTCGAAACTCCATATGGTGCATCTAGATGAATAGAAATGCATCTAATGAAAGTCGTTGCATCTCAAATGTGTGGTTTTAGTCACTTCTCACCACTTCTTATTTTAATTTACTTCTCACTAGATCTCTACTCTATATATATATATATATATATATATATATATATATATATATATATATATATATATATATATATATATATATACACACACACACACACACTTAATATAAAAAGTAAAAGAAGTTGACTAATGAAAGTTTTGAGTGAATGAAACATAACGTAGAGCCAAATGTGAAATTAACATTTCAAGTCACTAACTACAATTTTTAGTAACAAAAAGAAACTAAAAGAAAATGAAAACAGTTAAATTGTTAAATTTGTGTCCTTGTACAATCAAACGAAAAATAAAAGAAATGTAGAAGTGCAATGACTAAAAATATAAAAGTGCAAGCTACATGTAATGAATTATACGAATGAAAATTTAGAAATTTAATAGATCTAAAACTGTCATGAGATATTGAGATGTAACCGAGTCTTATAAAAGGTGTCGGCTGTTATCAAAATAAAGCTAGGGTCTCTCTACAAAATCCCGGAACACAAGTCTTATACCAAGATTTGGGCTTCGCTTCGTTAGGCTTTGATGAGGGCTTGCAGTTTTGACATACTTGTTGCTTTAGAAGATAGTGGCTTAGCTGGCCCTATAAGGGGTCTCTTGGAGCTGGGCTATTTCTTCAGGCTTTTACTCGCTTCAATATTCGTGATAAAATGATCATACTACACTCTGATTTTGCTTTACTCGGGCTTCAATAATCTTTGATAAATAATCAAAATCCTGCATTTTTGCTCAAAAATCTTTGTTCCGTGCCAACAATAATAAATAATACATTTAAACGACATATGCACTTAAAATTTATATTTTTGTTATTATTATGTCATAAATGAAGGTATTTTAGCCTTAAATATATGTATAAATTAACAAACATTAGTAACTTATATAATTCAACTTTATATCAAATACCCAATTATACTTAACAATAATTTGATTATAATCGATTCCCGTTTGAAACGACGCCGTTTTGTGTCGTAGGCCAACTTAGCCCAACTCACTGGCCCAAATAAATAAAAAATCCGGCCCAAAATAAAAATTTACAAAATGAACCTTCGACTTTTAACTATTTACGACTTTTTTATATAATAAACTTTATTTATCAAATATATAACATATATCTACCTATTCACTCAGATAAAAAATATTCGCGTAAAAATCTTCGCATTACGAACAAAACGAGCCCAATATTGCAATGCTTCTGATATACGCACGATTTTATAAAAAATGTTGAAGTTAAATATATATAGAAAAAAAAAATTACAAAACGTACCCTCGGCTTTTAACTATTTACGTTTTTTTTAAATATAACACATATCTATCGAGTCATTCCGACCAAAAAAATACCCACGGAAAGATTTTCGAATTGCGAACAAAACGAGCCAAATATTGCAAAAAAAATCAAATTATTAAACATGAGACCGAAAAAATAAACCCGCGCAAAATTAAAAAATAAAAAATAAAAATTAATGGCCCGCAACAACACGCGAAAACTTTACTTATCAAATATATAACACATATCTACCTATTCATTCAGATAAAAAATACCCGCGTAAAGATCTTCGAATTGCGAACAAAACGAGCCCAATATTGCAAAAAAAATCAAGTTATTAAACATGAGACCGAAAAAATAAAGCCGTGCAAAATTAAAAAATATAAATTAAAAATTAATGGCCCGCAACAATACGCGAAAAATTAACGTCCCACAGCAACACGCGAGTAATTTTGCTTTTTAAAAAAAAGACTCAACTAGACTTTACTAGATACTGTATTATTTATCTAACCCACTAATGGGTCCCAAGTTACCACCAATTAGACTATATACTAAAGATCAAAACAAAAATTGTCGTTTTGACTATGGGCTAAATTAGGCCCGTTTCATCCGGCCCATTAACCGGTGGTTCTTTTTCTTCTTTCTCTTTTTGTTTTATTTTTTCCCTATATATCTGATCATTCTAGATCTTGTCAGAAAAATCCACCAAAATCAATAATCCTGTCAGAAAAATTCCACCATATCGCCAACCAAGTTCTAGACGCATGTTTTACCAAATCTAATACCAACAACTCAATCAAGTTTTTTTGTTCTTCATTCTCGAGAACTGGTGTAAGTTTTCCCTTACATTATTTGGCAGTGACTTTCGCATCCAACTTTCTTTGGATTCGAGTGGTGTGGAAGGAATATATTTACGATGTAAGCTTCTACTTCAACAATTTTTTATAATCTATTTCTAAGATCATGGTTTTGGTCTTTAAAAGTTAAGTCTGCTGATGAACTAACATCCAAATTTTTTTGACAATAATATTTGAAAGCTGACTGTTTTTAAGTTACTGATCTATAGGTCATAATAAGCTCAAAACGCCACCAAATAAGCTGAGAAAAATGGCTTTTTTATGAAAATATAACAATATCAGATTAGCTCATAAGTCTACGTATAGGCTTAAACAAATGGTTACTAATAATCTCGCTCTTTCATGAAAAAGATTGCTATATGCATCCATAGTTCGCGCAAGTTGCTGATTAAATGTTTTTTTTAGTAATGGCGGATGCAGGTGTGCAGCGGACAAAACATGTCGATTTTCCTTGCTCAGATGGTAAAAAATATTACTTCTTTATTTGGAAGAGTTTATTTGTTTTTTATGTTTAAATTTTTTTACAGGTGATGTTACTACCAATGTTTTAAAACCCGGTTTTTTAATCGACCCGGTTTAATCACCGGGTTACCGGTTCAACCGGTTGAACCGCCGGGTCGAACCGGTTTTATACATATGTATACGTTTTTCTATATTTAATATGTAAAGTTGTGTAATTTCATAATTTATTCGATTTATTTTCTTCATTCGATTGAAACCGATGAAAAATATTAAGACTCTACCGATAAGCTTTATTTTAAGTTCTATCTCTATTATAATATAGCAAATATTTGCAACAACAATTAATATAAATCTAAGTTATAACAATCTATATTAAAACTTAGTTGGTGTTTATAAGTTAGTTTATAACTTTAATTTACTCATTTATAAGATTTTAACTAACAATAGTCCTCATCACTTCAATTATCCATTAAAATTAGAAAAATCCTTAAGAAAAAAAGATTTTGTTATATTTTTTTGATAAAAAGTCATGACCCGGCCGGGTTTATCAAACAGGGTCAACCCGGGTAAATGAAAAACCGGCGGTTCAATCCGGTTCTCAAACAAGCAAAAACCCGGTCTCATCCAGACCGGTCTCTGAGCCGGTTCACGGTTCAACCGGTTGAACCGGCCGGGTCAACCCGGTTTTTAAAACATTGGTTACTACCGCCAAGATTATTAGGATTTTGAACACTTGAGCCGCATACTTCTAATAACCACGCTACGGTAATAAGAGTCGACTTTTATCTTTATATACTAAGACAACATTAGCAACTTACTATGATCTGTAGAAATGCACATGTAAAATAGAAGTAAAATTATTAGCCTCCGCCCTGTTTGTGCCGGGGAAGTAGACATTTTTACCCATTAATGTGGGCGTGGGAAAGTATAAACACACAAAAGTATATATCTTAATTTTACAGTGCGTGTATGAAAATATAAACACACAAAACGGCGAAAAATTATTATTAAGGCATTACCTTTGACTTACTTCCTTGACTGCCGTACGCCCTCTAAAACTGTTTCTGCAGATGCGTTGTTTGTTCTCACTTTGGAAGCAGCAGACTCTTCGCTAATAACACTAATGTTAACAGGACTTCTCAATGTGAATAAACTTGCACGATTGAATCTGAATAAACTTAGAAGCATTAATGATAAATGTGCATGATGTTTTTGCGTGATTGAATTCTGACGCCTGAACCACGATTTTGGTTTGCAGGCTGTATACACACTACACGATAGAATTATACGACCTTCTGAAGTCGGTGTTAAGATTAAGATGAACTAAGTTAAGACTGATGTTGGATACTGATACATTGCCTCTTGGGTGATATTAATATAGAAAAGCGAGTCATGCTTATTTGTTTTGGTTGATTGGGTGATAAGACCAGATTTGAATTGTAGCGAGTGCAAAGAAAACAAAACAACTATTGTTATGATGTAGATGGTGGTGGGTATGCAACAGCAGTTATGTGGGCGCGCAACCCATATCTCCATCCAGGCTGCCAAGGTTAGCTTTCAAATAAATTATTCGGTGACCCGTTTCAAAGTGAATTATAGTTTTTTTTAAGGTCAAAAGTGAACGTAAAGTGTAATAATTCAGTTTCTTTTTGTATTGATTGTAGGACTATGGCCCTTAGAGGCGTGGAATCTTTACATAAGCTATGCAGTTTGGTAAAAGCATATATTAAAAAAGGGGAAATCAAGTATATATTGGGTGACGATATTAAATTGGGGATCTATCAGTCGAGGACTTGAGTTGGCTTATGACGCAAAACATTCAGGGGGAGGAGGTGGTTAACAACTTATATGCTAAATGTTATGCTTTGTGTACATATTTTATTAACAGTCAATCTTATTTTGAGGCCATTGTTGCTGCATGCTTACAGTTACAGATTGCGGATAAAGGTACAAAACAAAAGAAACGACGACAAGTTGGGAATGAAAGGAGAGGAAAGAAAAATTAAAAAGTATGTTACGGTAAGTCTTAAGTTTCAGAAATTATTTAATTTTAATTAGCAGCGTCAATTTCTGCCCGTTTCACTAGAAAATAGGTCCGATCAGTTAGATTTTTTTGCCATGGGTCTGTCCATTTGACCATTTGGGCCTATCATTTTTTATTTTTATAAAATGATTTTGATTTTTGGTTTTTGCTTAAAGTTTTCTAATGTTAAGAAGTCATACATTGAATGTTATGGTGATGAAATGTAATAGATTCTGGGATCGATACTTGGTGTTGTTGCTTATAATATAGTTGCTTTGATTTGTGGCGACAGGGCTTGCAAGGTTGCTGAGCACGTAGTTCGTGAAAAGACACCCATTAGGAGGTTATAACGATTATAAGTAACATTGGTAAGAATTGTTTTCACTGTATAGCTTAAGAAAATTTAGAGGTTAACTAGATAGATGTATTTAATATGTACAAGCATATTTCCGCTTTGCAAATAGTAAGAAGAGCCTCGACGCCGAAGTTACTCCCTGTTGATCGAACCAATAACCGTTTCGTTGTCTTGAGAACGACCAGGTTTCAAATCTCTTGCTCCGTAATGTTCAGACTACGCACATGTCTAATTGTGTAAATATCAGACTTCTATATATAATTTGAAAATTTTGCATATTTGCTAGGCAAAACCCGAGACTGTCAACAGAGTTTGTGAAATTGTTAAGACCCAATTGGCATTGCCCGACGGTTCTGTGGCTGCACCCGAAGTTTTCAGCCCTTGGTGCTGATTCCCTCGACACAGTAAGTTTTCATTAACATAGATAGACATTTGACTTGACACATATTATTACATCTACATTGCAGAAGTTTTATCCATCCACCCAGTCGACTATATGTGGGTATGTTTTATCTATTGATGCACACACATTTATCTGTAGGTATTGAGCAGGGTTCTACGAATATTGGGAGTGAGATTGATGCCGGCAATCGTGCTCGGTTGGAGAAGATGTCACCTGAGGAGATTGCAGATGCTCAAGCCGAGATAATGAAAAAGATGGATTCAGCTTTGAAAAAGATATTACAGGAGAAGGAGCAAGATAAAACTAAAAAGAACAGTTCTATCAGCCCGAATAGTTCTATTAGCTCAACCAGGTGCTGAAAACAAGGATTAAAGGCATACATGGGTCTAGAAAGATTAAAGCCTTCATTTTTCAGATGTTCTGTTTTTTTAATTAAGCCTGTTAACATGTACGCCGTTTTTTGGAAAAAGCTGGAAGAGGATTGCGACTTTATGAAGAGAAATATGTATCAAATTTTAAGGTTGTATGTCAAGTTGTGTCGGCTTTGTTTTAGTAACATTGTAAATACATCTATATGTAATCTTTTTACATGAATATATCCAAGTTATTTTTTTATCGTTTGGATCTGGTAACTATTGGTGAGTTATGTTTGATTCGTGTTATTATGTTGAAGTAGTTGCATTTGCCATGCCAAAAAAGAGTTTATTTTCTGCAAGTGTTCAGTTGGCTTAGAACCAAAACCAAAATAAAACAGACCCCCATTTTCGACCATATAAAAGTACTAAAATACTTTTCCGACAAACACAAAATACAAAAAACAACACCAATAACAGCCCCCGCAGAAAACAACACCAAAAACAGCCCCCGTAGCAACGCGCGGGCATTAACCTTCTTGTTATATATACACCCGCAGCAACGCGCGGGCATTAACCTTCTTGTTGTTATATATACATATACTAAAGGCGGCATGAAACGTCGTCGTTTCATGTCGCTTTCCACCGGCCCAAATTTTTAGCCCAATAACGACGGTCCAAAAAAAAATTCCAGCCCAAAAAATTTTAAAAATAAAGTTGCCTAACTTTTTAGCCCAATAACAACGGTCCAAAAAATATATATATTTCCAGCCAAAAAAATTGAATTTTTTTTTTTTTACAAAACGGACCCTCAACTTTTAACTATTTACGATTTTTTTATATAATAAACTTTATTCATCAAACATATATCACATACCTACCGGCTCATTCATGTCAAAAAATACCAACGAAAAAGTCTTCGAACTGCGAACAAAATGAGCTCATTACTGCAACGCTTCCGACATACGCACGGTTTTATAAAAAATGTTGAAGTCTAATATAAATAGAATAAAAAAAGAAATTTACAAAACGTACCCTTAACTTTTAACTATTTGCGACTTTTTTATATAATAAACTGTATTCATCAAACATATAACACATTTCTATCGATTCATTCAGATAAAAAATTACCCGGGCAAAGAACTTCGAATTGCGAACAAAACGAGCCCAATATTGCAATGTTTCTGACATACGCACGATCTTATAAAAAATGTTGAAGTTTAATATAAATATTAAAAAAAACGCAAGCCACGGCGTTTTCGTCTTTGAAGCCCCGTTAACGCTTACGAACTTTAATAAGTTGTGATTATGAAACCATTGGAGGGTAAAAGTGGCTGAGATCGAAAGATAGATATGATACTCATGACAACAGTGGTGGCATTGGAGCAGCGAGAAATAGGAGAAATTATAATAGTCAGATGAAAATACAATTTAGCCGCATTTATAATGCTTAAACTAAATGCATCCCTGTTTAGTTTAATGTTTCCCTTTTTTATGAAAGTGAATGACGAAAAATAGGAAGCATCAAATTTGATGGTAAGCATAGTAGCTAGGTATCCAAAAGTGTTGCTTGAGGTTAGGATTTCTTCACTGATCTAAACATAATATGCTAATTGAAAAGCAACAAAAAATTGCTCATTGTCTATTGTTACGTACCAAAAAAGCTATACATGACAAGAGTACTAAGCTACGAACATGACAACTACTCTTGGGCTGATGCCATAACTTGTAATTATCAAAGAAAATGGCATCTCATTCTCAAATTATGAGCACTTATGTTAGGCCGAA
>BQNB010022884.1:41291-61476 GCA_026074375.1 Tanacetum coccineum | reverse complement strand
AATATTATTATTTTATTATTAAGTAATCATGTACATATATAATTTAAATATATATATATCGTATCGACTACGGAAATGTGGATTTCTTATCTTTGGCTTTTGAGCTCTTGTTCATTTCTTTTCGTCAGTTTTTCGCAGAGTATTTTGGTTGATTGTATCGTTCGGAAATTTGAAGTGTCGAGGTTTGTAGTATTGATGTCACACTTTGCTCAAGTGTTTTGAGTCGTTTTCGCGTAATTACCACACAACCATAATATGAGATAAAGTGTTGATAATAAGATAAAGTCTTGGTAACAAGACGGTTGTTTTTGGAATGAGTTAACAGTATGATATAACGAGTTTGGAATGATATGGATTTGGAGTAGGATTTTAAGATGAAAATGAGGATTTTGCGTGAGTTAAGGCGAACACTTGTACAATAAGATAATTTTGTACGAGTATTGATGTAGTGAGTATATATTAGGCCGTTGCCGAGTACATTGTGCATTTGCGTAGAGATTTATTGTGTTCTGCTTTATTGAGATTGCGCGGTTGCTTTGATTGCTGATTGAGGTGAGTTCTCGTAGCCCCAATTTTTACTGTTTTTCCATTGGGGGAAAATGATACTCAAGTGAGTTTTGAAATGTTTTGAATTGAACTGTGCGAAATGTGGTTTTGTTTTTGGGACAAGTTATGTGCTTATGACTGCTATGTGAATATTATGTGTTGTATGATTGTTTGGAGCGGATGGGTACGCCTACCCAGTATTTGTGTGATTATTGGAGCGGATGGGTACGCCTACCCAGGTTTGTGTGTGGTCTTGCCCTAATTTTAGTGCTCCAGCTGGTAGGCCCTTTAGGTGCGTAAGTGACATATGGTTATTGATTAGCGGTGATGCTAAGGTTGTTTGCATATATTCACTGTCATATAGCACTATTGTCCACTGTTGAAATATTGGCACAACTTTTGGGTTTAAGGTCAAACCTACGAGCTCACCAACATTATTGTTGACGTTTTCGAGTATCATTTTTAGGTGTGTCAAATCAAAAGGTATGTGATTGGTATTGGAAGAGAAAAGATGTAACCCAAGGGGACTAGGTCGAGATGGTTATGGTTATTATATTTTTTCAAGTTTTTAACTTGTAAAAATTTCTATAAACTCAAGTTTCATGATTGTAAATTGTAAAGTGTATGATCTTGTATCTTGTGCGATGAACGGTATCGTCGCATCCTGTTTTTTCTCCACTGACGGGGTGTGACAACGCCAGTTATCGCGATTGGAGTCACGGTCACGGTAATCATTGTAAAAATGGGTACGACGGAAAGTTTGCATGAATTTGGCTTCTTCTTTACGTGACATGGGTACGTCATCATCGTGAATGTTTGATTGTTTTGAACGAGATTGAATAGCTTTATACTGAGCATCCATTTTCATGGTCATGGCATCTATTCGGGCCATAATTTTGTTAGTGTTGGAATTACTGCTACCTTCATCGGCGAAAGAAACGGTTTTCTTAAGAGAGGATTTGGTTTTTTGGTTTTTAGCTAGTCAAGCTTGAGTAAGACTTTGTCTTCGAGAAGCTGATAAACTTGATTTAAAGTTTTATAAAGGAAAATAGCACCAGCTGCGGCATTTAGATCTTCTTGGGTTATTTCTTTGAGACCATGGTAAAAGATTTTTATGATGTTGCCATTGGACAAATTGTGACCATGGCAGTTTCTAAGCATTTCCTTCATACGAAGCCAAGCACCGGTTAGGGATTAATTTCTTTGAGAAGTTGATCGAAAAGAGCTGGGGGAAAGAATCGGCTAATGAAAGCGGTTCGAAGTTCATCCCATGTTTTGATAGTTCCTTCGTTGAGTTCGTCCAGCTATGTTTTTGCTTCTCCAGTAAGTGATAGGGGAAACATCATTAGGCAGACAGCTTCATTATTGTATCTTGTATTTATAACCATTCTCGGTGTCGCTGTATTTAAACATATCACATATTCCGAGGAATTCGTGAATGTGTTTGTGAGGATTGGTTTTGGTTCTACCATCAAATTGGTTTCCCTTGATGAGAGTCAAGTGGTTACCTTTAATGGAGATTTCGTTTACGGTTTTAGGAATGGTGATTATAGAACCGAGAGTCAGAGCGACAATACGATCAACAACCCACATGGGTTCATCATCCATTAGATTGTAATTTCGAAGAATATCAAGGAAGTGACGAAAATAATTGATGTTGAGAATTGGCGGATAGACAATTCTCGGGTGTTGAGGTGGATTGTCTCTTTGTTCGAATGGAACTCTTCTGTTTCATCGACGAAGTCTTTGATTCAGAGTACATTCAAGTTTAGGGAATGGTTCAACAAGTTCAGAGTTGGAAGCACGTGCATGCATCCAAGGGAGAATTTGTTTGGGTCAGTTTGCCAGAAAACTGTGCGGCGATTTTTTTTTGAAAAAGAGGGAATGTTAAAAATTATTTTTAAAGGTTTGATTACAGAACAACTTTTGAAATCCCTGGCAGCGATGCCAAAAACTTTTGATGTGTTTCGGAATCTTTAAATTTATAAGACTGAGATTACCGTTTATTAGATGGAAACACACGGGTCAAAGTATAAACCACGTATGTAGTACATTCTTTTTTAGGTTAGACCAAGTCGTCCACAGGGATTTGCGTAGTGTCGAATAATCAGTTGAAAAATAAACTTTAACAAATGTGAGAAATATGACTACTCGGATGATGTCATATAATTCATAAGCAGTGGTAATAGTTACGATCTTAGACTTAGGACTTTAATTTATAAAAAGTATTTTCTCGTCAGAAAACATTTTTCATAAATTAACTTGTTTAACTTAAGACTCACGTTTAGTTAACTTGATTAAGTGTGTCACTCAAATAATCCAGTTACTATTATATTAAATCTATTTTGTTTATCAAATAACGTAAGTGGATTTCTCGACATAGACGATAAAGATCATAGACAAATCTTTAAAACTATATAGATCACAACTGGTCTTTCAACCTATACCGGTGTGAGTATATAATCTAAGTTGATAATCAAAGTTGATAAGATAAGATACGATAGGATTATAACATAAGCTTAAGATTAACTAGATCGTAATTATACCAAACACTTATTCATTATATTATTTTCACCGAGTAGTCATGAGAGATTTAGCCTTCGATGGCTATGAAGTTCATAACAATATTAAATAGGATAACAAGAAATATACTATATCCGAGGTAAGAATATGGATCAAAATTCTCCCCGTAACAAGTATTGAATCAAAATACACCCTTTTATTCTTATAAAATCTATGATACTCTTCTTCGTTCTTCGTGATTTGATCTTCAATCGTCAAAGGTTTATGGTGTTTTGGAATGAAGGATTGGAGATATGATAAATTGATGAGTGGGAAAGTATGTGAAGTGATGAAGAAGAGAAGTGGGAAATGCATTTTAGAATGAAAATTCAGACATTATTTATAGGCTAAGTTTGGGTTGAAGTGCGGCGCACAAAATAAATTGTGCGGCGCACTTGGTGATTAAATGCGATGGGAATTTAATGTTAATTGAGAAGTGCGGCGCACAAAAATATTTATGCAATCTTCATTTAATTGGCTTTAATTCTTGGACTCGTTGAGAAGTGCGGCGCACTTGGGGCAAGTGCGGCGTACTTATGCCTTTTTTTAGCCTTGAGAATTTTCTTTTCTTCTAGTTTGCTTTCCAATAATCAAAAACACTTGAACTTTATTTCCTTTAAGCTCGGGATGACTTCAAGTGAACCTGCATGTAATTTATGCTATTAAGTATTGAAAGTTCACGAGAAATGATAGAATATATATAAATAACGCCGCTAAAAACATGTACAATTTAGGCATTATCAGAGCGTCTCATGGATAGGAATTATATGACTAGCTCAAAAACCCTACCACTAAAACATTTACCCCAAAATTGTGAGGAGCGCCTTATATATCATTCATTTTAAATGCTTGAGTGTACCGGTAACATATTAGATTCTAGAACTATTTTCGTGATGCATCCCAAGACCGCTAGTGAGATCACCTTCGTGTGATTAGGATTTACTAAGTGATAAGAGGCATGAGGATAACCCTTGTTTTTAGCCTGTGTTTGTTATAGTTATAATGATCTCATTGATCATATAACTACCCCACACCCTTGCTTAACACTTATTTTTTGTGCAAGATACCTATAGTACACCATTCTGAGCCTATCCTTTTTGCGGTTCTTATGATTTTCTAGTGGATTCCAAATTATTATTGAAGAGCATTCTTTACACCCCACTTAAATGTTCCACCCAAATCGTCTTAACCCCCTTGTATGTACTTATTTTTAGTACATTCACATATGTATTACCCCTATGTGCTTAATGTACTCCATGTTTATTAATCCTCTTAATTCAGGTCATTAGTTAGTTTATTATTGAGTTATATAAAAACTCAAGTGTAGGGATGTCGTTATAAATCCCGAGTCATATATTGTTTATTTCAGCAGATTAATGATGACAGGGCAAAAAATGCATATAAAAAATAGTAAAAACAAAAAAAACGCAAAAAAAAATATGTTAGAATATACGGACTGCCCTCCTGCTTATGTTTAAGTCAAGAAAGAGTCGAGAAAACAAAAGAAAGAGTTTTATGTAAAGTTGTGTATGATTGTTAGAGTTTTGTCGAGTATTGACTTAGCAACGCCTTGTATTTACATGTAATTTTGTAGATGATTAATTTGCCACTAGTAACTTATCCCCCGTTATCTCTTACCGTGTTTTTCATACCCTTCGCATATCATTACAACCCTTTATAAAGACCTCTTTGATAGTATTTCCTAGGTGCTTACGCCAAAGTGATGGAGGTTTAATCTTTTACCAAGCTTATGATAATCTATATGCTATGACAGGTAATGAGTGATATTTTCCTGTTTCATTTTATGTTATATATATATCATGTATACACCCAAGAGATGAGAGAATCCAAACACTTATGTGAGGTGCTAGTGTATAATTTTCCTTCTCTTTTAATAAGGTCGAACAAGTGGTGCCATAAACTAGTTTTATTTAGTAAGTTAAATGCCCCTGGCTTTGCTATTTATTAGGTAAAAAACTCATTTGCTTAAGGACAAGCAAATCCTAATTGTAGGGATATTTGATGAGGTGTAATTTTATACACTTTTTCAGGGTCATTTGACCCTTAAAACTATGCAAATATGCCCGATTATTGTACTTAATCCTTTCTTTTTATGTTTTTAGCATTTGGGAAGCACTTGGATGGAATTCACGTAACATGGGCTCGATTTAGAGAAGAAACAAGGCAAATTACAACTTTTCAGCTTCGTGACCACATTCGTGACACCTTCATCAAAAGTGCCTAGAAAATGTTAGTTTGGATGTGTTTCGTGACCAATCAATAAATCTCGAAGGTCTTCTCGACGGCATCAAGATTGCATGGTGACACCGTCACAACCATTTGTGATGGCTTCAAAGTAAGGCGGTGGAAAAAAAACCCTAATTCGAATCGACGGGCTGACGGCGTCACAAGTACAACCCGACACCGTCAAGATGATTTTTCTATATATATTCGGGTATTATTTTCATTATTCCGTGTGCAGAACTTTGGAGAGTCTTAGAGCTGATACCATAGACGTTTTTTAGGGCTTTTTATGCATTTGGTTACTCATATACTCTCATGTTACATTGAAGTTAAGTAATTCATTCATTAATCATTCAATTATGTCTTTATATTATGTGATTAATTGTTTTTCTTTTCTTCTTGTTAACATGTTAGGCTAAATTTAATTATGTTTGCTTATAATTGCATGAAACCTAGTTGTGATAATTGATCTATTGTTTCTTGTTAGTGGTGTGCACGTTAAGCATTAGAAAACTAGCTATATTTTGTAGCTTAGCTAGACGTCTAGTGAAACATGACTAATTAATAAACACATGCGTCTTAGGTAGTTGATTTAGGTGAGTATTTATTGCGCGTGATTTACTATTAGCTGGGAGTAGCGTTCATCAAGAATTACCTATCTAGGTTATCATGTAGATGCGTTTTTGACCAACTCACAATTGAATTAGGGGAATACGTCACATTACACTAACAAGGGAGTGACAACACAATAGATTAGATAGAATAACCAGGGTGTAGTGCATGATTAAGTGAACACGTTTGTTTACCCTATACGAATACCCACCAATTTTACATTTTACATTTCTTAATTAATTGGATTTTTACTTGCTTTCTAAAAAACATAAAAAGACCAAAAATATTCTTTCCTCAAACTTTAGACCTTTGTGACATACTTTTCGAACCTACCTCACTATTCCTCTAAAGAACGATCAATCCTTCGAGTCTTGCCTATACTACCCTACAACGATTAGGTACTCTGCCTCAGGAGGATTGTAAAACTTCGGTGTTGCAATCTGCCGCATCAAGGTCCTTGTTCTGAACTATTCTTAGAGATGGTGGAGGTGGTTTTAAAATTGAAGGGTCTTTAGTTTCCTATGTCATATCAGCCTCATCTTTACTAGGCACATGGATGGGTTGTTCATCCTCAAGGGATTTTCTTTCCATAAAGCTTTTAGCAATCTTTTTCTACAATTTGGACAAATCATCCATATGTATCTATCCATCATCACCAAATGAGATTGCAATAGCATCATCTTTAGGTTCAGACTCAACCACATGCTCAAATACTGTTTCTTAATTAGGTCCGGGTTGGGTTTTAGGTGTTGATTTTGTGTGGGTAGTTTCCAACCCATCTCTAGCAGATTTGGTTTGATCTACTAGAACACTTGGGTTAGTCCTTAAAACAAATTGATCATATGATAAGTTTTTGGTTCCCTTATCAGTACCTTGGTTTGGAGGCATAGAATCATTGGGATCAGATTTTCCAAGGTCAACTTCAGTTGTGAAAGTTTTTGAAGCATCATGCCCTGATGCAGACTTGGAGTGCATAAGAGTAGAAGTTATGAAAATAGGTTCACTTGTGGATGCTGACACTACTCTACTGAGCTAAGGGTCGGCTCTTCCTTTACTAGTGACCCCTAAAGAAGTTGGCTACTGGTTGCTTGCAGGGGCCTCTGTATGCATTTCAGTGAGCACATGTGTGGAAGCTGAAGGCTGGCTTAGGTTCTTGTCCTTGGCCTGTGTGGACTTCTTTTGCTTCTTAGAATGGCCTTTTTGAGCTTTAGTGGCCTCTTTTGAGAGAGGCCCAATGAATGGTGTCTCCAGTATAGTCGAAGAGTAAGTTTGATGCACAAGAATGCTTTTCCTTTGACTAGGTTTAGCTCCAAGCTTTGAGCCTTCAGTGACTGACTCCCCAGTTTGGAGAGTGGATTTGGGAGCTTGAAATTCCTTAGGCCTATCAGCTGTGTAAATAGCCAACATATGAGGAGTGAAGGGAGGTCCTTCAGGTTGGTTGGGCTTTAATGTCAAGTTGTTAACACTGAAGATTGAAGTGGGGATGCTTGTTTCTTTGAAAGTTTCATATGTTTCTTTCATCTTGTGATCAAGCATCAAAGAAATAATCCTGGAGTAGTTTACAACCTTTTCCCTTTGCTTTTTAGACAACTTTACAAGAAGGTCATCCCAGATAAGTTTTGCATAATCAACCTTAACCTCATTTGCCAAACAATAAAGGTTCATTACATCTTTTGCAATGATCTAATCATACCCACCAGTCTTTCCACCCAAACACTGTATGATCTGGGCCATGAGCAACCGCCATTTTAGTGGAAGACAACTCTTTTTAAGAGTACCAATTTTTGTTATGGGTTCACTATACCAAATTTCTAAGGAAAATTTTTTAGTAACAAACTGGGTAGGTGGATCCTCATAATCATTTGAAAATTTAAGGTAGTTTGCACCAATGGCTTTTCTAAATGAGGTGAGACCTAGTTCTCCCTTAATGCTACAAGTGGGAAGTGAAAACCAAACTTTCTTGGTGTTTTTGTTCACTTTGGCAGTGTACTAAAATTCTCTGAGGTATTCCTTATATTGATGTGAAGGAGTGAGAGTGAAAGTTTTGTGAAGGCAAATTTTGGAGATGAAATCAAAGACAAGAACAAAGTGGTCTGATTTTTTGTGCTTTGGGTATAGGCTAACAGCCTCATTGTTATCTTTCATGGTTATTTAGTCAAGAGTGAAGGTTACATGTAATGCAGGTTCAAAAGGGATGGGTGTTCCTGATAATTCAGGTGATGGTTGTTCTGGGTTAGGTATTAGTGATTGTGGTTGTTGTTGTTGTACTTGTTGTTTTGCCATTTTTAGGGTTTGTGAGTTTTGATGATTTAGTATGTGTTTTGTGAATTGTGATTTGTGAGTTATGAGTTGTGATGTTATATATGTTAAGAGTTGTGAATTATGATTTGTTTAATGTTTTATAACTTGGAATGTTTTTTGAACTTCCTTGTGGAAGTTAAAGAGGTGTGCTTTAAAGTTACTAGGGGTTGTTTTGAAAAATAGCGAACGGGGGAGAAAACACTGAATGTTGTTTTGAAACATTCTCACATACACATTTAATGAAAGTTATCAAAACTGCTTTTCTGATACCTTAAATAGTGGGAAGCCGTCTTCTCACTGTTAAAGTAGGTGAGCGAGTGGGTAAGGTCATGTCATCGTGTGAATAATCTTTTTTTAATAACAAATAACTAAATAGATAAAAATTTTGAGAAGAAATTATTTACTTATAAATGTATATTACTGTAAAGAATATCTTTTCAATTTGAAAACTAAACATGATGTAATTTTTCAAAATGTTAAACTAGGTTCTGGTTAGTTAAAAGGGCATAAAACTGAACTGAAAGAATGAAAATATTTTGCTCAATTTTGACTCAAACACTGAACCTTTTCAATTTTCTTTAGTTAAATCATTTGAAGGTTCAAGTTTTGTTTCATCAGTGTTCAACATACCAGTTAATCTATCAATCTTTTGAAAGTTGGTTCATCAAAAGGTTTGGTGCAGATATCATCAGGTTGATATTAAGTGGGGATGAAATGTAATTCAATGTCCCTGTTTATAATATGAACTCTGATGAAATGATATCTAATATCAATATTCTTTGTTCTTGAGTGGAGAACTGGATTGTTTGAGATTACAATAGCACTTATGTTATCACAAAATATGGGTACTTTCTCATATACAATGTTATAGTCACTGAGATAACTCTTCATCCGATTTATATTAGCACAACATCCAGTAACAACTACATATTCAGCTTTAGCTAAAGATATAGCCACAAATTATTGTTTTTTAGCACTCCAGCACACAAATTTACCTCCTAGCAACTGACAGGCACCTGAAGTGCCTTTCTTGTCTAAGTTTCATCCATCATAGTCACAACTTGAGTATCCCTTTAGGTCAAAACTTGAACACTTTGGATACCAAAGACCAAGACTAGGAGTACCTTTAGGTACCTGAAGATTCTCTTAACAACAATAAGGTGGGATTCCTTAGGATTTTCTTGATATATTGCACATATGCAAGTTAAGAATTTAATGTCAGGTCTGCTAGCAGTTAAGTACATCAATGATCTAATGTACAACTTTTCCATTGAGATCGAGTCCTAAGTTATAGGGGTTACCATTAGAGTTTTTACTGAGAAACAATCAGAAATGTCATATTTGTTCAGCAGATCCTTGACATAGTTTTGTTGATTGATAGAAATTCCTCTTTTAGATTGTTTAATCTGAAATCCAAAAAAGTAGGTAATTTCACCCATTATACTCATCTCATATTTTTGAGTCATTAGCTTAGCAAATTGCTTGCAAAGCTTTGTTCTTGTTGACCCAAATATGATATCATTAACATATACATGGAAAATAATAACATCAGTTTTGGTTTGGTAGACAAATAGTGCGTTGTCTATCTTTCCTCTCACAAACTTATGTTAAGTGAGGATGGCTGAGAGAGTTTCATACCATGCTCTTGGAGCTTGTTTAAGTTCATAAAATGATTTTTCTAGTTTGCAAACATAGATTGGAAATTCATTACTCTCAAAACCTGGAGGTTGATGAACATAGACTTCTTCTTTCAGTTTTCCATGTAGGAATTCACTTTTAACATTTATTTGATAAACTATGAAGTTCATGTAAGTGGCAAAGGAAAGAAAGATTCTTATTGCTTCAAGTCTTGAAAGTGGAGCAAATGTTTCATCATAATATATGCCTTCCTCTTGCCTATATCCTTGAGCTACAAGTCTATCCTTGTTTCTTATGACAATGCCATTTTCATCCTTTTTTATTTTGAAAATCTACTTAGAGCCAATTATGGTTTACCATAAGGTGCAGGAACAAGAGTCCAGACTTTGTTTCTAAAAAATCAGTTTAGGTCCTCTTGCATGGCATCAACCCAGCTTTGATACTTAAGTGATTTAGAGACCTTTTTAGGTTCAACTTCAGATAGAAAATATACAAATAGTCATGAGCTAAAGCAGCATTCAGTTCCCTAGCCATTTGTCTGGTAAGCATTCCAGCTTTTGGATTACCAATAATGTTAACCGGCACAATGTGTTTGTCTCTTGACCACTTGTCTTGAGGAGCTGGAGTGGCTAGTGATGGGTTGATAGTCTGTGTTTCAATTTGGATATGTGATGGATTTGTGTTTGGAACTAAAGAATTCTCAATTGGAGAGGATGAGGGTTTAGTGGTCTTAACCTCTTTAGTTTTTTTAGGTGATCAATGATAGTTTCATGATTGGTATGATTTGGATATTCAGTTTGAACAACATTTAAGATTTCATCATTTTGAACAGGTTGATCATTTTGATCAGTGGTTACATTAGCATGAGTAACAAAAGGTTCAGGTCTTATGTTTGGTTGTACATAATGAATAATCCTATTATTTACTTGAAACTTTTGTGATGGTTCAAAAGGATGAAGATATTTATCGGATGGAAATCTTTTAGATTCAACAATAGTAATATCTTCACTTGAAGTGTTTGTGTTTGAGAACCTGATGGCTTTAGTACTTTCATCAAATGTGATATGAAGGGTTTCCTTAACTTGTTGTCTTCTTGTGTTGAAGACCTTGTAAGCTTTGGATACAAGTGTGTATTCAAGGATGTAGCCATCATCAGCTTTGGCATCAAATTTTCTAAAGTAATCTTTATGATTATGAATGTACACTAGACATCCAAATACATTGAAGAAACTGATGTTTGGAAGTCTCCCACAAAAGATTACATAGGGATTTTTGTGATGTCTTATGACAACAATGGACCTGTTTTGGGTGTAACATGCAGTGGTTGCAGCTTCAATCCAAAATTGTTTAGAAAAGACAGATCCAACAAGCATTGTTCTTGTATCTTCTATGAGAGTTCTGTTTCTTTTTTCAGCAACACCATTTTGTCCAGGTGTGTAGGTAAAGAGAATTTTTAAGAAATTCCTCATTTATCACATAAATCTATAAGAGTGCTATTCCCGAATTCAATACCATTGACAGTTCTGAGTTGTTTGACATGAGTGTCATTTTGATTTTCAACTCTTCTTATGAAAGACATGATGGTATCAGGTGCTTGACTTTTCTTCTTCAATAAATATACCCAAGTGTATCTAGAATACTCATCAATAATAACAAAAGTATACTTCTCATGGTTAATAGAACTAGGAGATACAGGACCAAATAAATCCATGTGGAGAAAATGAATACTTTGTGTGATGGAAAATGTTTGTTTGGTTTTGAAGCTGGCTCTATGATGCTTTCCCTTATCACATGCTGAACATGGCGTGTCTTTTGAATAGACAAGAGAAGGAAGCCTAATAACAAGATTTCATTTGGCTAGTTGATTGATGTGTTTGAAGTTTAGGTGTGATAGTCTTTTATGCCAAAGCTAGTTTACACTTTCAATTGCCCTGGAAAAGAAACAAGCTTCATTTTTAGAAGAGGATGGCATGTTAAGAACATAAATATCTCTTACTCTTGGAGTAATGAGCACCACTTATTTGTTTGAATTGAAAACGATACCCTTTTTCTCATCTAAAGAATAATATATTTGGCATCACATAATTGACTAATGCTAATAAAATTGTATCTGAGACCATTTACAAATGCTACTTTTGTGAAAACTATATCATTACATTTGATTGAACCATATCCTTTAGTGATGTATGTTGAGTCATCTCCAAACACCACTTTAGGTCTTGGTTGTTCCACATATTTGTGTAGGTAGCTTTTGACACCAGTCATATGCCTTGAACATCCACTATTCAAGTACAAGATGGGCTTTCTGATGTCACTCTACACAAACAACTAAATAGTTAGTTTTGCTTAGAAACCACCTTTTAGTGAGTGTTTTGGATATGGTATTATTTGGTTAGTTAGCTTTCTTAGCCTAAAGCATTTCATCTCTTCTAAACCACTCAATGTCATTATGATAAGTTGTAGTATGTATTATGCTTCCACATGTATCACAACTATTGGATACAGATCGAGGACTTCTAGGTTTGATGCCTCTTCTGAGGCGAATGAACTTTTGTGTCATGGTCATTGCTTCCACAAATTTCACATGTAGGATAATTAAAACAATCATTAGATATATGATCATTGCATCCATAGTGTTTGCAAATTGGGAAGGGCTTCAATGGCCTTGTGTTTGATGATGATTCATAATGAGAGTGTTGAGCCTTGAGATGATTGACGTTTCTCATTCTAGTAATGTATTCAACATGATCACAAATCCTGAGATCAGTTCTCTCACACTTTTTATAAAATATAAATTTGTAACAATTCTTTGAAAGATGATTGTTCATTCCATAAAGTTCACATTATTTTTTAAATTATGTATTATATTTTGTTTGAAGTATGTTTGATGGATCATGTGAGTGTTTGATCTTTGAAGAAGATGCTTGGTTTTTACTGACTTGTAATTTTAGTTCTTTGAGTTCTTTCATTACAAGTGACAAAGGAATGATCATCTTTAATTTTGACATATTTTTTTTCTAGCAGTAGTTGAAGGTTTTTTGGAAGCTGAAGCAAACTTTTTGGATTCCTTAGCAGGAGCTAAGGGATTGTTTGTTTCATCAATGATGTAATTTTGAGATTTCAACTTTTGGTTGTGCATGCTTTTAGGATTGATTTGATGGATCTAGGTCCAATTTGTGGTTCAGCACCTTTAATGTTTTCCAATGGAGGAAGTGGGGTGCTGCTAACTGAATTAGATTCATTAGCAAAGTCATACTCAGTTACCGAGGAGTCAGTAACATTAGTTTGTAATTCAGGGTTCAAGGATTCTACTAGTGTCAAAGTTTGGCATTAAGTTACTCTCTTCATATAGCCATGGACTCTCAATGACTTGATCAGATTTTTTGCTATCTTCAATAGAAGATTTTACAAAGACTAAGTCCTTTTGCTTAGAACTGGAGGATCCTTTAGTGAGGTGATCAACTCTAAGAATTTTCTTCTTTTACTGAGGAATTTGTTCACTAATACATTGATTAACCTTTTAGAACTAGTGAGCCAGCTATTAGTGATATCTTTTAGCTCTTTCAGTTCATTCCTCAAGGATTGATTCTCTTTGAGAATCTCAGTGTTTTGATACTAAATAGTAAAAAAAAAGTTTTGCTTGTTCTAGTTCTAGCAATTGTTCCTTACATGTATTCAGTTCAGTGATAATGTTCATATGTTTCAACTTCAAATTTTCTCTTTGTTCTTCAACAAATAAGATCAATACATAGATATTTAAGAAAATATTTTCTATCATAATTATCTTCTAATGTTGGAAGATTGTGTACATTTTTCATAGTGATGTTGACCCATTCACCATTTTTGGCACTTTCCTTGCCAACACAGATAATTTCATCATCAACAAGAGCCATGAGAACTTTCACTTCAATTAGTTCATTGTCATTTGATAAAACTTCCTCTTCATCATCCACATAAGCCTCAACAACTAGACCTTTGTTCTTAACCTGAGTTGATTTGGATGTGGAAGCATTTGAGAGCCACCTTTGATTTGATTTTGTTATATTTATCTTCAAAATCTTTGGTTGGCCTTTGTTCAGGTTTATGAAACTAGTTTGAAGTAAGTTGAGGTTGGGTTTGCTTTTAAAAAGGTGATGAGTATGAGGGTTTAGAGGTTTTGGAGAAACATTCTTTAGCAAAGTGACCATTCCTGCCACATTTGTAGAACTTAGTTTGGTCAGTTGCCTTAGCACCACTAAACCTTGTAGACCATTTTTAAAGAATCTTTTAGAGTTGGCCAAAAGTGCTCTTTCATGAAATTTCATTTCTAGGTCATCCATGTATCCTGTGCTACTTCTTGTGTCCTCCTCATCCTCAAGACCATGTTGAAAGTCCTACACAATTGAACTAGAAAGAAACCAGTACACAAAGGTATAGCAGTGGTTAACGTCTTTTTCTTTTTAGAATCATAGAGTTGATTAATCAATCACTCCCCATATGTCTTGTTCTTTAGTCGTTAAACTGCTACATAAACTGAAGTAAAGAAATCTTTGGTCTTCAAAGTAGTCTAGAAGAGTTGGTGCTGATCTGTCTTCAACGAGACGTTTTGAGTTACGCTATTTTATCTTTAAATCTTCTTGAGAGACTAAAGGGTGTTAAACTGACCCAACAGTTCGTACAAACTAAACATTTATGCAATAGAAGAAATAGTCAAGTGACTAAAAGATAACATAAAGTTTTATAAGCACATAATGTAGCTTTAGATTCGATGAACTTGATTTTGTTGCGGAAATCCAAAGCATGTTGATTCACGTGTTTATAACTAAAGTTTATCTTTAATAACCAACAAGAACTTCTACTCGCGCGTTGTTGTAGAGCATCTGTACACGATATTATTATAAGCATCAGAATTGTCTGTAACTGTAGTTGATCAAAGATCCACTATCTTGGGAGGTCGGGGAAGCTCTAAATAAGAATAAGCCATAATATATATGTATATATATATATATATATATATATATATATATATATATATATTTATATATTTATATATATATACGGGATGGGTTTAGGGAAAATTATATTTTGCTAGAAAAACCCGGAAAAATCCATAAAACAAACAAATGTCCCTAAAAAAATCAACAGTTGCCTCTAATTTTTTCAGACTAAAAATTGTGTGTTTTTCAGGCCAATATTGCCTCCGATTTAATGGTCTGTAAAAAACTTTAAAAAACCAAACAGTTGCCCTAATTTTTTCGGGCCTATACAAAAGATTTTTTAGGGCATCCTATTTAGTTTTTTATTTTTTTTTTTTTTTTTTTTTTTTTTTTTTTTTTTTTTGGCATTTTGTTAGTTTTTTTTGGGTTTTTACAGAGAGTAAATCGAGGCCATATTTGCCTGAAAAAATTAGGGCATCTGTTTGGTTTTTTAGGGCATTTGTTTGGTTTTTCTGGGTTTTTTGGGTTTTCCACCGAAATTAGGTTTTCTCATGATCCCATCCCTATATATATATATATATATATATATATATATATATATATATATATATATATATATATATATATATATATATATATATATATATATATATATATATATATATATATATATAGAGAGAGAGAGTGAGTATTTTTACTATTTTTCAAAACTTTATTAAAAGGAAAATGAAAGGAAAATACAATTGGAGCTTCACCTTATAATGTTGATTAGAGGGTGTTATTTAGAGTCCTAACACAAGGAAAGTTTCATCTAATGACACTTATAGTCCTTGTGTTTTAACTTAAACATAAACTATTGTAATTTCCATAATGACACCACATTTGTATTCCTAATAATCTTCCCCCAATGTGGCAGCATATGAAATTACTTACAATGTATCCTACAAGTATAAATAAAAGTAAAAGCAGTTCAACGTCCTTCCAAAAGCTAAAGATATTTGTAGTTTGCTTTGTATTCAACACGTACTTCAGCTTGGAACATTTCTTCACTTGTAGGAAATACAATGTAGTTTGTATAAACTGAGTTGACTTCCCTCCTGTTAATACTGCATGTCTTCAAGCAGTTCATCCACTTCTTATTGTTGAAGTTTCTGAATTAGCTTCCCCCTAAATAGACAACCATTTGAAACAAATCTGAAACTTTGATGTAGTTGACAAATCTTATAACTATAGCAGTTTAAGCACGTAACAGAATCTCTAGAAGATGAAGTAAACCACACTCAGCAGCAAATCTGACTTCTTCATTACGGTTAAGCAGCAAATCCGTTCAGGGGAACATGCAACAAATCAACAAGATCTTCTCACGTATGCACATACTTCACACAACACAACCCGTAGAGGTCGAAACTATAACACCAAAGTCAATTAAGTCTCGAATGTTGTGTACATCAAAGTCAACTAAGTCTTGAATGCACACATTTCTTCCCCTTGGTCGTTGCAATCTATCGAAATATTCAACCAAAAGAAAAGATAGTCAAAAAAGTATGAAAGAGAATAACACAAGGACACTTTTCTTCCCCCTGGTTGCATTCGCTGACCATCGAAAAAATCATAACCTGTGTGCGCCCGAATATTCGATAGTATGACCATGTGTGAAGTAGAATAAGTTCAGTTTAACACAAAAACTATCCCGTGAGAATCCAATGATTCGTTTCTCCTCTGACTTATTCATTTCCAACCTCTTATTCTGTCGGCTCTCTGTAATGACTACTAATGGAGAAAAATCAGTATTACAAACTTGATGCTGAAGTAGAATAACCTAAACTTGTGTCTTATGTCTTGTACTATCCACGTGACTCCAAACTTATACTGAATACTATAATGTAATTCCTTAAAGTATAAGTAGACCTAAGTCTCTTGAAAAATCCTCAAATATTTGAGACACTGAGCACTATAATGTAACTCCTTCAAGTGATAGCAAATGTGCACATTGAGCACCAACTTTTGCGTTTGTAGATCACAAATTGCTAGATTTGACGAGTCTTCATCAACACCTCAAACAAGTTATCTTTAAAATTCATCATCCAACCAACCCTGACTTTAAGATATGATAAGACCACGCACCCATGAAATTCCACTTCAACGTTAAATAAATGATAACGAATCATCCCCGTAGTCAATTCTTATGGTCAAATCCCAAAACTAGTCTTTTTAACGGTCTAAGTGAATCTTCGATAAGGATCTTTTAAGCAAAACGTGATGTTTGGTGTTCTTGTGTTTAGCTTCTGGAAATAATCACTTTGTCACTAAAGATATACCAAAAAACAACGTTAAGCACTTTATTTATCAATTTCCAGCCCATGTAACTTATCAGCCTAATTATTTTCGGTGTATACATTTCCATCAGTCCATATGTCATTCGCTTTAAGTCCAAGAATGAGTAGTATATATCCATACGAGCCCAACAGATTTTTATATAGGCCAAATCTGTTACCAAGTGTGCTACTCACCCATTGTACATGTACCTGATCCATACATAGTTGATATATGATACTCAGACTTGAACACATTTTATAACCCTGTCTCATACAAGTATAGTACGCAGCCACTCAATATCAAAACCTTATCTCTCCATACCTATCACACATCATAATAAATTTGTCCCCTTTCACCTTATCTCTCTAAATATCAAACTTGATAATAATCTTAAGTTTACCAACAACAAAACATTATTGTTCTATAATCAAACCTACGAAAGAAGAATCTCAAAACTAATGAATCAAGATCATTGTTGGCTTCAAGATCCTTGCTTTGGGTCTCGGGTAGGTTCATTGCATGTGTCTGTTGTTTTTTTTTTGGTTTATTGTTCAAAGATCAATGAGGAACATTACTTTCGTATTGTTTGAGCTGTTAAAGTTCATAACATTGTTGTTTGATCACGAAAGTAGAACTGAGATCATAACTTTTGTTGTTTTTTTTCTCCAAGTTGTGTTTGGTTTTGATGATAGAGAAGGAGTAGCAGTCTGGTTTGTTGAGGTGGATTTAATTTGGTTTTGTTGTTAAGTTGCGGTTTTGCTCAAGAGTTAAACAGAACTGAGTTAACTCGGTTAAAACCGAGTTGACCCGTTTGTGGTTGTCATAGGCTTTAGGTACGGTTTTCTCTTATTTGTTCATTCATTTTGTTAGCTTTCATATCTGACACCCAAATACGAAACCGAAACCTCATTTACGAAACCGAAACCTCGTTTACGAAACCTCAACCTTACTTACGAAACCTCAACCTCATTCACGAAACCTCTTTACGAAACCTCTTTACGAAACCATTTACGAAACCATCCGTACGAAACCTTCTTACAAAACCATCAGTAACCTTCATATGAAACCTCACTTTTATAAGCAGTCTCCGAAACCAAATCTATGAAACCTTGTAAAAGCAGTTTTCAAAACTGAATCTATGAAACCTTGCAAAAGTAGTTTCAAAAACCAAAAACGATTTTCCATAACTAATATTAATGTAAGTGTTTTGGTAATCGTTACGTAACATACTTGTCTGAAACCGAGTAAAAACATCCGTAATCAAATCTTGAATATCAGTTGACCAAAATGTTTTTGACTGATGAGCATGTGATGAACAATTATGTAAATATGAACATATAGTACATTTTTTGGACTATAGTGGACTGATGATTGGATTTGGACATATTTGGATATGTATTTAGAATGATAATGACTATTTTGGACTGTTATAAGCTGATAAGGACATAAAAACCTCATACGAAAGCATCAAACATCTTACAAAAGCTGATATAATCCATATGAAAGCTAATCTGATCAAATAAGCAATTCGAATAAGCCACAAAAAGCATTACGAATCACCTTCTGGCTCTTGTACCACTTATAGTTGATCAAAGATCCACTATCTCGGGAGGTTGGGGAAGCTCAAAATAAGAATAAGCCATAATAGAGACATATAGAGAGAGAGAGAAAGAGAAAGAAAGAGAGAGAGAGAGAGAGAGAGAGAGAGAGAGAGAGTATTTTCACTATTTTTCAAAACATTATTATAAGGTAAACGAAAAGAAAATACAATTGGAGCTTCACCCTCTAATGTTGATTAGAGGGTGTTATTTATAGTCCTAACACAAGGGAAGTTTCATCTAATGACACTTCTAGTCCCTTTGTTTTAACTTAAATATAAACTATTGTAATTTCTATAATGACACCACATTTTCATTCCTAACAGTAACTGTAGTCAAATTTGTGCAGTCTCGTATTATCTATCCTTTTTTTGTTTTTGCTTGAGGAGCGGAGTTTGTGACCGAATATAAATGGTATAAGGAAGTCTCACAATAATCTTGAGAGGTAGGAAGCCTGCTAATGTTTTGGCAGCTTCAGAACAGTAACCTATGTCAGTGACCTCCCAAACGCCTCTACAAAAAAATGACATGTGAATCAGTATTTAGTTTGACCTGTGGGCTTCTAAACTCCAGAAAGGGAATTTGGTTGCTTGATTTAGTAAATAATTGTGTGTCTATTGTGATCATTGCAATATCTATGTGTTTTGTTGTTTCAATTAAATGACTAAATGTTGTATGATAGGAAACCTATTCTAGTGTTTAGAAGAATAGTTAATCTAGGCGATCATATTTGACCTCTTTTATTTTTGGATTCCTGTTATAAGTTTTATGTATTTCTTTAAATGTTTCATGCTACAATTGATTTTAATTAAAGATGATAAATAAATAAAATATGATTAACAAACTTAAAGACAAATATGAACACAAGCATGATATTTGAAAATTGGATAATTAATAATACAACTTCCAAAGTTAATCATGACTGCAACTTTTGATTTTCCACATCATGTGTATAGCATATTTTTCACAGTCTAAAGAAGAACAAAAAAACCTATATCTAAATTGTGGAGAACTAGAAGGGAAGGGGGTGAATAGTTTTACCGTTTTAAAATATATTTTCAAAACTTATGTACGTAATCTCGTAGATATAGATGACAAACGATAAATAATATATATAAGCAAGACTATAAATAAAGAATGGAAAGATCAAGCTGATGCAAGAATATTTATAATGGTTCCGCTACGAGAACTCCTTTTCTTGCCCTACTCCACTCCCCGAGTATCTGACTCGAGAGTTTCAATGCACTATGTCAACAAGCTCCTTCACCGGTGGAGAAACATTCACAACGCTGCTTACACTTTTTTTGGTACCAAGCTAAATACCGAGTTCTAGTTCGAGGTAGAACCAACCTAACGTCGCTTATACTTTATCTGGTACTAAGCTAAATACCGAGTTCTGATTCGAGGTAGAACCAACCTTTATCTCAATGATCTTTCCTAATAAAATGATGT